>PVIC010046654.1:0-14147 GCA_004025085.1 Thryonomys swinderianus
AAAAAAAAAAAAAAAAAAAAAAAAAAAAAAAGAAGAACAAGAAATAAGAGGAGCAAAAAGTGCTGCTCTTGAAATCTTCACCCCATCAATTCACTTAATACCAAGGAGGTGTAGGATTTAAGAAAGTTCAATGTCTATTTACATTGTACTTAACAATAGGAGAAGCAGCTTTCTAACTTCACTCCAAAGGCTCAAATTTCCTCTGTAGCAGTTGACTTCCATCTGAGTCACTAGCATGGTCCTTCTTTTTCTCTCTGTTTCTCTCCATCTCTTTGTCTCATCTGGTTTTCCCATTTTTAAAGTTAAAACACAATGGGGAGTTGCATCTAAATCAGCAACTGATAAAAGCATTATATAAAAATTACAATCCTTGTCTTCAGTCTTAGCAACACGGTCCCCATTTACTACTAAGCCTATGGAAAATATGAGAAAAAGTGATTTCTAATGTCAAGGAAGTAATTTTGTTTTTAACATAAGAAGGAACCAATAAGAAATGTGCTGTGATTCCTTTTTTTCCCCAATTGAATTCTTTATTGGTACATTTTATATACAGCTCACAATCACACTCAACACTGGGGAATTTGTACCAGCATATGACATAATTCTCATTTTTACCCATATCCCAACCCACCCCACAACCCCCACCCACTATATACACATGCTTTCTTTTTCTTTTCAAATCATATTTATTCTTTCTCCTCATTACTTTCCCCTACCACATTCCCTTTGAGTATTTCCTATTTCACAAAATATATCATACATTCTAGAACTCATTTACATCCACAGGTTCTCATATTAAAGAAAAGGTATGGTATTTACATATTTGTGATCTATTTATTTCACTTAGTTTGTCCTCAAGGTTATCCATTTGCACATAAATGAATGAAATTTGTTGTTCTTTATTGCAGAGTAATACTCCATCTTATAAAAACAACCCACATCTTCCTTATCTAGTCTCCAGTTGATGGGCATCTGGGTTTTCAAGATTGGGCTATCACAAACTGAGATGCTATGAATGTGGGTGCACATATGTCTTCATGAAATGATTCTTTTGATTCCTTTGAGTATATTCCTAGCAGGGGAATAGCAGGATCAAATGGGACCTCTAATCCTAGTTTTCTGAGGAATCTCCACACTGATCTCCACAATGGTTGCACAAGTCTACAATCCCACCAACAATGGAGAAGGGTTCCTTTTTCCCCGTTAGCCTCGCCAGCATTTATTGCTAGTTAATTTCCCAATAGCAGCCATTCTTCGTGGAGTGAGATGAAACCTCAGTGTTGTTTTCATCTGCATCTCTCAAATGATGAGTGTTGTTGAACATTCCTTCATATGCTTCTTGGCTGCTTGTGCTGTGACTCTTTGAACGAGGAACTTCCCTGTTCATCCACTTTAGAAACAGCTAGCAAAGCACCACAGGGGATAAGATCCAACTAATCATCTGTATGTTACTGGCCACTCAGTTCTGCACAGCTCACTTCTTCCCCAGGACACCAGAGGCTTGGTGGAAAGGAAAAGGGGTTTATGCAAAGCCAGTTCAGAGGATATAAGGGGGACTCAGAGACAAATCGCCCTCTCATGTCCTGTCCAGGAGGGCAAGGGCCTTCTGTAGTAAGGACAAGAGGAGAAGGAATCCAGGGGGACAACAGGCAACTCCAGAAGGCTTGTTTCATCCCACCGCCCTTTTTCATGCTCTCTCTTCCCTGCGGGGGAAAACCTGACCCTGTAGGCCAGCACCTAGATAATTTTCCCCACTCTTCCAAACCGATGAAAGAAGGTGGCAGTGGTTACACCCTCGGCCTCAGGAGGTTTGCAAAATCAGTCTGTATCTAAAGGGAAAAAATTCTTTCAGAGCTGCGTTTTGCCTTGCCTGGTACATGGCCAAGGGCACAATTTTTCTGTGGCTTTTAAGAACTTGCTGTTTTCTTCAGGGCTCACCCCTTTGACAATACAATTTCTGAAAAACTTAGGACAGAAAATGTGTTCTGCTATTAAATTCTGACAAACATGTTTAATTGAGGCTAGCATTTAACAGCCATGGAATGTCATCCCTTCATACTTTCCCATAGGACTGTCCTAGGTAAGTTCCATCTCAAAATCTGGTCATTTATTAATTTGCCTTGATACAGACACACTCAAAAACCTCTAATCTCTGTTAATACATTCTGGTACCTTCCTTATTAACCATGTTCTGTGCTGTTGTGTTCACTCCTCATGGAAACCTGCAGGACAGCAATATGGTCCCATTGTAGAGAGGACAGGATCTGACCAGCCAAGACCCCTCCTCCAGAGGCATGTGCCTCAAATCCAGACTGCTCTCACCTTTAGAAATGGCCTCCCCAACAAGAGCGACCCAGAAAAAGTAAGCAAGATCAGTCAGCCAAAACTCCAGAGAAGCGAAGGTATCATGAAATAAGGCAGTCTGGGAACACTGTTTTCAGTGCAACCCTGAATTTTCCTTCCTGCTCATTACACAGTGGCTTCAATAAGCCAGACTGGGTATTTCTGTTGTTGTCCCCAACTGTCCCATCAGAGGTACTCTGGGCAACGAGCCAATTCTTTGTGTTTGACAGGTGCAGAGGGTAGAGTTAATCACAGCCTCTGCTTCACATCAAGCCACCGCCAGTGTGGTGCCAAAGCCCGATTTCACCTGCCTTGCTTTTGTCTGTTGATTATTCCCTTTTATTGCCATTACCTACTGCCCTCTTCCTCTTCTTTTGACCAGGCAAACGTTTTAATGCATCTGATGCTATTCCATTTTACAAGCTCTTGGAAACTCTTATTGTGGGTTCTGTGCAGGTGCGTGGGTGCTGAGGCTTCATGGAGAGGCACAAGCCCTGCGCGGGAACACACCGAGGCCTCCAGCAGGGAACCCAGTCCCAGCCCTGCATCTCATCCACTGGAGACGCTTCCAAAGCCAGCTACTGGCCCTACACTTGTCCTTTCAACCCCAAACAAACATAATGCTCTCTTTCTTGCCACTTATGGAGTAGTAAGAACCACTTGAGATATTTTTCAGAGACATTGCTAAAAGATGTTTAAAGTTAGGAAGCATTCAAATGTTTACAGCTTGAGTGTACAGATTTTATTTCAGAAGTTCTCTATGCTTTGAAAAGTGGGGGCTGGTTCAGGGATACAGCTCAGTGGCACTACGCCTGCCTTGCAAGAGCAAGGTCCTGAGTTTGATCCCTGGTAGCAAAAATAAACAAACAAGCTAACAAATAAAAATAAATAAATAGAAAAATTCTGCCATGAACCTTTTTGTAAAAGTTTCTCTATGTGGGAAAGTCAGATTCAAGGGTGTGATGGGTTGATTTATGTCCCCCTTAAATTCATGGTAATGTCCCCTCATCTACAACAGGACTATGTCTGCAGGTGGGATTGATAAGGAAGTGATCAAGGCTAGAGGAAGTCATAATAGTGGGGCTTCGGTCACCCTGGATTGCTGTCCTTGTAACACAAGGAAGAGATGCCAGGAATCTCTTTGTCAGTGCATGCACCAGAAGGGTCCATCTAGGACATCATGAGAGGGTGGCAGTCTCAGTCTCTCTTTTATTTGTGTAACAGAAGCCCACAGTCTGGATAATTTACAAAGAAAAGAAATTCATTTCTTACAGTTGTCAGGCTGGGGGTCTTCTCTCAGGATGCCATTGTTTGGTGCTATCTTTCATACTGCATCATCTCACTGCAATAGGTGAAAGAGCAAGTGTGTGTGTATGTGTGTGTGTGTGCATGTGTGTCTGTGTAAGACAGAAAGAAGTAGATGAAGCCTGAACTTACCCTTTCATCTAGAACCTCTTTCCTTAAATTAACATCAACTGCACTCCCTTGATAACAGCAATAGCCTATCATGAGGATGTTGCTCTCAGACCTAGTCAGCTCTTTTAACCTAAGCTTTGGAGGAGACATTTGAACCACAGCAGTAGTCGCCCCTGAGCCAGGAAGAGAACGCTCACAAGGATGATGAAACCTGATGATCATGGCCTTTCAGAACTGTGTGAATAGATCTCCGCTGTTTAAGCCACCTTGTCTGCAGTCAATTTTTTTTTTTTTTTTGAGGCAGGGTCTCACTTTGTAGTTCAGGCTGGCTCTCAGCTCACTATGTAGCCTAGGCAAGCCTCAAACTCAGCAATTCTCCTGTCTCTGCCTCCTGAGTGCTGGGATGACAGGCATGAGCCACCACGCCGGGCACTGTGGTATGTGGTATTGATTGTTGGTGGGCATGAGTCTCCACGCCCAACATTGTATGTGGTTACCGGGGATCGAACTCAGGACCTTGCGCTTGCAAGGCAGGCACCGGAACCACTGAGCTAACCCTCTGGCCCTGCAGCCAATTTTTTATGACAGTCATGCTGACTAAAGTACAAATACTCCTCAGCAGTATATAATTTGTACACAGAGAAAGGAGCTAATTTTTAACTTTGGGATGTTCATGATGCACTGGAATGATGTCTTGGTCAGCTTTCCCAGTGCTGGGATACAATACAACTTAAAGGAGCAAAGGTTTGATTTGGCTCAGTTCAGGGCATTCAGTCCATAGGTGGTTGGTAGCAAGGCAGAATATCATGGCAGAAGGGTGTGCTGGAGGGAACTTGCACACTTTATGGAATGCAGGAAGCTGAGTGAGAAAGCAAGAGCCAGGGACAAGAATATACCTGCCCAGGTCATTCTCCCTGTGCTGTCCCTCCTACCAGGCCCACCTCCTTGGAGTGTATTCAGCTACAGAAGTCAACAATGGATAGATCTACTGCTGAGTACGACATTGCTGCCATCCAATCACTTTCCACACACTTGAAAAGAACATTTTAGATATAAACTATACTGAAGGATAAGATATTCTCAGTATGGCATTAATTTGAATTTTTTATTTAGCTTAATGTGTTCTTGAAAGGCACTTTTGGGAAGAAGTTGCAAGTCCTAGTGACCTCTCTTAAACCATGTCATATCAGATGGGGGAGGTACCCGGGAAGGAGCACCTCCATTAGAACTTAGCAATTCAGCAGCTGTGTTCCCTCGAAGGTACCCCAAAATGATAAGATACAACTTCAGACAATCCATTTGGTGCTCTCTCTAACATCCAAACCATGGGAAGAAACACTGGAAAAGTTTGGCCAGATAGTAGGTAATGAATTAACTAATCTCCACCCCCTGATACTTCTTTGTTCAATGCATTCTTTAGCATTAGTGGACACACACTTTATTTCTGGACTTGTCACTAGAGTTGGTAAATGTAGTCAGGTAAATATATGGCCCTGGAATTCCTCTTAAGATATTCTCTTTCTCAGAGCTGCTCTGTAGGAGACAGAGGAGAAATGTCCACATTAATCTGGGAAGTGGATGGAAGGGAAAAGGGAGACCATTAGGGTTGATGATAGGACTCTTCCCTAAGATGCCTTGCACCTCCAGGCAAGTGAAGACATCTCTGCACGAGGGAAGCGCACTTATTCATGACTCAAGCAAAGGCCAAGGGATGTGACCTGGTAGTGACAGACACTACTCACTTGGTCACTGCAGTGGTTACAGGGCACCCTGGGCAAGGATAACCACCCAGGTTAACTACCAAGAGGTAGAGAATTCATGGTGAGGGTTCCACTTTCCAATTGGTCTTCTTCAAAATTTGGGTTGCATTAAATAGCATGGATCCTGAAACACACTTAAATCACGTGAGTAGAAGGAGAACCAAGTAGTTCCAGATTTCTTGAACATCTGAATGCAATTTAGAGGAATTTTCCAGTTAAAATAATTCCACTATAGCAGAGCGTGATTCCACAAGTCTGTTACCCCAGCACTCCGGAAGGCCGGGATAGGAGGACTGCAAGTTCAAGCCTAGGCTGGGAAACTTAGTAATTCAGGGAAACTCTGTCTTAAAATACAAAATAAAAAAGGACTGGAGATGTATGAGTAGGTCAGTATGAAGGGCCTTCACCTAGCTGCCAGTACCGTGAAAGCAAAACAAAAAACATATCCTCAACAAAAAATAAGTCCACTGCAACCCGATCTTCTCTCTGGTCCCCATCTTTATCATCCATTGGCTTGTTGGCTAGGACAGAGTCCAGGAGGGGCAGGGCAAGTCCTGAAAGCCAGGCCAAGCTGCATCAAGGAAAACTGAGGAGGTCCCAGAGATACGGGAAACAACTGCACACGAGGTCTAATTTGTAGAAAGCAGCGCAGAGTGGGGTAGGGGTGAGCATCCGTTTCTACCCAAATACATCCCCAGAGTCAGGTGCACAGCTAGGGAACATTGTTGTGCTCCACGACCACAGATTCCCCAGCCTTGCACCGTTCTCAAATGCAGAGAGAGCCAGCTGGCCACAGGTGTGGTCTGAGATGATTCATCGATTTCCCTTCTCTCAATCGTTGCTGGCAATAATTTTCTGAAGCCTAAATTTAACTCCTTCTGTAAAAGATAGCTAACTCTTTAAATGACTGCACCGTTTTAAATTTGGGAAAAATAGAATTAGAGAGGACTGAATTTTGAGGGTTAGCATTTTTGCCCTGAGGTAGCAACAAGATAGAATCCACCTCTCTGCTTCCTGACACATATATTTCATGGCTGTCCCTGTGGATGCTTTTGATCCATGATATGAAAACAGAGAGGAAAGAGGTGTCTTGGTTAAGGTACCTCTCCTTTGCTTGTAATCTCCGCAGCCCTCTCTGCAGGCAGGAAGAATGGTTCTGACCTATTTCTTTCCAAGAGTAATTATAGTCTCTACCAATTTTCCAAAAAAAGATAGATGTGGAAAAAAAGTGAAAATGTGATGGAGAAAGACACGAGGCTGAATAAGAATGCCACTTCCCCTCCTCTGGTTTGCATTTCTCTTCACTGTAATGAGCACATTCCCTTGGAGGCAGAAACCTAAGGCTGGTGACAGAAATGGAGATCAGACAATTCAGGTTCATTGCCACAGAAGTGTTATGATTCCTCTCCAGCAGACAAGAGATACCCAGGGAGTTTTCTCATTTTGTTACATTCTCATCTCCACCCTTCACTAAATTTACTTAATTGGAAGTTAGAATTAACATTATGGGGATAAGATGTTTTTTCCTCCATAGGGCCATTGACTGGCACATCTTATCATAGTGTCCATTCAAAGAAAGGTGGAAGGAACTGAAGAAAGAGAATGTTTCCCTGGAGGCAAAACGATTGAGGATTCACCTTTTCTGCAGAAACCCACACTGGGAATATATGCAGAAGACTCGAGACATCAATATGGGACTAGTCAGAAGAACATTCTGGAAACTAGCTTCTTTCTATTAAAGTTGTAAGTCATATTGAAAGCCTATTTTTTATGGTAAAATTGTTTACTAGGATCTCCAACATTTCAAGGAATTTCATGTGTTTCAAGATACAGTCAAAATAACTCATGAAAGTTTGGGGCAGGGTCAAAAGAAGAGTAAAATTGACACAAGAAGAAATCTGCAATGGCCCACTTAACCTCAGTCCTTGATAATTATGACCTCACTTCTCTGTGACTTCAAATTTCTAGGTCAGAGAAGTACAGGTGTGTGAAAGAACAACCATGCCAGACATAAACACTTCATTAGAGACACAATAAAAAGCACAGAATGACAAATATAATATGAATGAAATAATATCAAGTGTTCAGAAGTAGAAAAATAACCCATGCTAATGCAGCTCCTCTTCATTATTTTCACACATGGCCAATAAACAGCTTTTCCAAGTACAGATGGCATTAGGCATTAGAGACAGCATTAGGCATCTCAATGTGACAGACAGTGACAGTTTTTGGAAATGTTTACAGTAGTTTGCCAACAAGAAACACCTCATTGCTTTCCTGAAATTCATGGAGCTCAAGGTCAGCCTACTGCGGTGGAAGAATCCTTGGGAGAAATCCCTGCTTGTTAGCTGACACAAAGACAGAAGCTTTCCTATGAGGAGGAGACACTCTGTTGGGCACTGTCCATCTGCTTGGATAGATATTCAGGAAAACAGTGCTGCCCAGCATGTGGAATAAAACCTACTTGACTTTATCCATGGGAGTCCTCTGAGCCTGGTGTTTCAGCATCCTGGCCAGAGTCTGAGAATAAACCCATGGCTTTTAAACATGAAAGAAATCCAGCAAGGCTGTTCCTGGGTATTTTTAAAAATCCCAAGTTTAAAATAACCCAAGTGGCTCTCAACAAATGGGCCGATTTCATTGCCAAGAAGGGCCGAGAGTGAAGAAAGCCTTTCTCAAAGCCTCCGGTGGATGCTGGGTGGCTAACCCCAGGGACATGGTGCCAAAGACATCCTTAAGAGCCCATATAGTGAATATGTTGTGTGGGCTGGGAGATTCTCTGGGACACCACTGGCTGACCTTCAGAAAGGTCCAGGAAGGACCCAAAAGCCCACCAAGTAAGAGGGTGTCAGAACACACAGAGAGCTCATCCAGGCGTGGCCACCGCCATGCGCTCATCAGTGTGGCCTGCTGGGCCTTACCAACCAAACACTCTGATTCCTAAATACTGCTGGGTCAGCCCTGGCCCAGGCAGAATTTTTTCACTCATGTCAAAAACTCATTTCTCCATTGGGGGCTGAGTGGTGTCTCCCCAGATTTGTATGGCACCCTAAACCTTAATACCTCAGAACCTGACGGTATTGAAAGGAAGGACTTTTTAAATGCCGCAGACTTAGCTCAAGTGGTACCGCGCCTACTTTGGAAGCATAAGGGCCTGAGTTCGATTCCCTGTGCCACAGGGGGACCCCCCCCACCACACACAAAGAGGTAGTTAAATTAAAAATGAGGCTCTGTGTTGAGAATAAAGAAAGAAGTTTATGTGTATAGGGGGCAGGGGATTTTAGGGCAGGTAGGGGAATGGAGAAAAAATGAGGATGAAATCATATATACTGGTACAAATTCTCAATGTTGAGTATGATCGTGATGTGTATCTATAATGTACCAATAAAGATTCAAATTTAAACAAAAGTAAGGCTCTGTGGATGAGCCCTCGTTTGAGCTGACTGTCGTGTGTGATAGAAGAGGAGACTGTACAGGGGAAGAGATGCACGGAGTGTGTGTGGCCACCACAGAAAAGCCATGGCAGCTGCAGGAGCTGGGGAGAGAGCCTCATCTGATGGCCTCTTGATTAAGGACTTCCAGCTGCTGTGAGAAAACAAACCTCAGAAAGAGCTAACAGAGCTAAAAGGAAAGCTAAGAAAGTGGAGAAACTGAGGCAACACAGAGAAAAGAGTGAAGCAGTGAGGAATGCTAACCCCAGCTCTCTCCCATTTGTAAACACAAGCTAAGCCCAGAGAGGGCTGGCAGCCCCAGGGGGAAACAACAGACAGGCAGAACCAGCCTGAAGAAAAGGCTGGGATTACTGTAAACTGCAACTACAGTGTGGGTTTTTATTTATTTTCCCCAGTTTTAAAAATTAGTGCTGTGATAACTAAATCTTGGAAACAACACAAATGTCATCAACTCTAGACTGGATAAAGAAGATGTGTGTGTGTGTGTGTGTGTGTGTGTGTGTGAATAAAATGGAGTATTGCTCTGCCATAAGGAACGATGAGGTTGAATCATTTATACTCAAATGGACGTACCTTAAGGACATACTCAGGAGTGAAATAAATAGGTCACAGATGTGTAAATATCATATCTTTTCTCTGGTATGAGAAACTCATGTTGTAAATGTGTTCTAGAATGCATGATTGATATTATGTAATAGTATATATTCAAAGGGAAATGGGGTTTAGGGGTAAATAATGAGGGGGAAAGTTGATGGTGAAAAAGGAAACAAAGCTTGTGTATACAGGGGCTGGGGGTTGTAGGGTGGGTAGAGGAAGGGGAAAAATGAGAATTAAATTATGTCATATACTGGTACAAATTCTCAGTGTGGAGTCTAATTGTGATGTGTATATATAATATACCAATAAATTAAATTACAAGTTAGTGCTATGTATGTTTGGAATACACTGTGAATACTTTCATTGTAGAGGATTTGGTACGTGACCTGTCCCTTCTTGATCCTCTTTCCTTGCCCTTCTCCTCTCCTGTCTCCTTCCGTCCTCAAAGCTCTCTGCTCACTCTGAAAGTAGCTCATTCTGTTTGGCAGCTGAGTTGGAGATTCACTGCAGTGCCTGCCATACTTGGGAGAGATTTAATGGGAAGGCATTTTGGAGAGGGACTTACTGGGTGAGGCTGAGCCCTTCCAGGAATCAGCGTTCACAGAAAAAGGATGCTTAGGGGTCTCTGGGGTCACTCTACTTCAGTGCGTGGATGGGAAATAGCTGCGAGACACAATCTTCGGGAACAAGTGGGCTAGTTGCAGACCTTTTGAGAAACTGAAGCACAAGGTTATGAAGAATACAGCAGTCCTGTAAGCTACAGAACGAAACCAGGCTGGTCTTGTGGTTTGCTGAGGGAGGAGGATCTGAGTATGGGGCTATTAGGTCCAGAAGAATCAGGGAAGAGAAAAAGAACTCTCTTGAATCAAACAACAATACAAGCACAACATACCCAAACCTGGGGGATGAAATGAAAGTCTTTGTACAAGAGTAGCTCATGGCCATGAAGGCACAAATACAGAGAAGTGAGCAATTCCAGATAAATCCCCTGCTGATTCATTGCAGGATCCTAGAAAGACAAGGACAGTCCAAACCTGAAACTAATAGGGGGAAATAAATTATAAAGATTGGAGTAGAAATTAATAGCATTGAGGCTAAAAACACAAAGGATCAATGCATCAAGGAGTTGTGACTTTGAAAGGATGGGAAGGGGGTCTGGGAATCGGAGACAGATGAGAGAAGGGAAGGAGGCAAAAAGCAAATGAAAGCGTCACAAGGAGATATGTACATGCAGCAGTTCCCCCATGATGAATGTATTTGCTCTGTATTGAAAATGTATATAATGAAAATCAGGAGAAAATAAAACAAATGGCAGAGATCTTGAACTATCCCTCTGCCTGGGTTCTCATGTGGTTTTGAACCAAAATCCCCACTGTGAGTCCCAGGAGTGAAGAGCTCAGCGGATGATCAGTCTGCAGGAGAGACATGCATTGATGTCCAAGACTGGGCACTTCCAGTGAGGGTGGCACATTATGGCAGGAGCAAGTGGCAGAACAAATCACTCATATCTTCAGCCAGGAAGTGGAGAGAGAGAGGAAGACTTGGGGCTCACAGTTCCTTTTGGGGGCCTGACCTAAGTGATCTAAGCTCCCGACCACAGGTCCCCGTTTCCTAAAGATCTGCACTGACTCCCAAGAGTCCCAGGATGAGGACCCAGGCTCTAGTACATGTGCCTCTGGGGGACATTCAGCATCTTCAGTACATCAGAGGTCAATCTCAGGCACAAGGGCTCTGCTTTCATGGCTTAATCACTCTCCAAAGGCCTCGCATCTTACAACAATCCCATTGATGATTACAATTCAACGCAGGCTCTCTGCTGGATAATCTGGGACTATCTGAATTTCACGCCATCTGCATGAAATGCCTGGACAGCACCTTTCTTTCTGCCACCTCAGCAAACCTGCCAAGCCTGCCTCAGGTAACCTTCTCTAGTTGCATCAGTGTCTGCCTGTTGCTCTTGAGCAGGGATTGGAGGCAGAGTAGAAATACCCGTGTCTTCAGGATTTGTATTCTGACATATTCAGCGTATGTATTCTTTCTCCTTTCCACTGAGAGTATGTCTGTAATTAAATTTTCTTAAATGTGGTAATACCAAAAGTATTTTGAAAAGGATATTTTAGTCCAAAGAAAAATTAGACGCAAGTTTAATGTCATCATCTTTTTATGCCATTATTATGAAATGGCATCTGGTTAAGTTGCCCAGCATAGCCTCAAACCCTTGATTCTCTGGTCTCAGTTTCCTTTGTACCTGAGATTGCAGGTATGCACCGCTGTGCCTGGTTTAACATCATCATTCTCTTAAGTGATGTGGCATGTTCCTTTAAGCATGCAAGAAAGGTAAACATGACAGAGCAGAGACACAAGACTATGTTTGTATTTATGTTAGAGTTTTATTTATTCATTACTTATTTCATTAGGGTTTCAGGTAGTATAATACTAAGTCACGTTGGAATATATAAGGCTAGTAACTAAGTCTCTAACCTCCACATGTTTACTACTGTATGTGCTTCTTTCCAATACCAAGGAATAAAAATGCAAGTATCTTAAAAATTTAGATCTACGTATTTTTCCCCTATAGTACTCAGATGGGTGTACTACCGTGCCTTCATGGTCTCTTCCTAATCCCTCATTGGCATCTTCTCCTCATAGAAAAATTCAAAGAAGAAATAAGAACTGAAGGAACACTTGTTGAACATCTGGCCAACCCCAATTCACTCACTATGACTGCTATTATGCTGATTTGTGTTGGCAAAATTTCCTATCTTGCATACCTGTAGAAATTAGATAAAAACAGAAAAGTCTGCATGTACGAGAAAGAAACTGAAAGGTTAAGTGTCTGTAGGCATCCCGGAGCTGGTTTGAATGGAGTTGATGGGGGAAATTTTCAATAGGAAAAATTATAGTTGATGTGGAACATTTCATTGTTTTGTGACTTTCCCTAACTGTTTTGTATCTTTTCTGTCTTGGCTGGATTTTAATAAGCAGAGACAGGTCTTACATGTGTTTGTTCACTATAGTGAATAGTAATATTTTGGAAAGATTACTATTTCCAAAAGGTAAGAGAAAATTATGAAATCTTTGTCAAGTTAACCAACAAAGGAATAACTGGAAACCAAGAGAAGCCAACATTATAAAATGATTCCCGTGGTTAGAAGTTCAATAATAATTTTTAAGATTGATTACTGTAGCAAGAAGCTAATAAGGCATAAACTGATGTATCAGAAAAGGATTGTAATGAAGACCAGGGAAGACTGAAGCCAAGTGGGTGAAACAGTTAAATGAGTGCACTTGTGTGCTTTTGCAAACTCAAGTGGATCGAGCCAATGGACATTTAAAGTAATGAAAAGTTCAATGAGAAAGTGATAGTGATATTATAATGTCTCCAGAACTGCAGCAGAAATGAAACAGGCAAGCTAGGTGGAGTGGCGCATTCCTTTTATCCTAGCCCTTGAAGGCTGAGACAGGAGGACTGTTGTGAGTTTAAGGCCAGCCTGAGCTACATAATGAGAGCATGAAAAAATAAAATAAAATTTTAAAAAGTAGATTCTTCCAATAAAATGGGACCTGGTATATCTGATAAATAAACTCTACTGGGTTTTCTTTAACTAAAGAGAGTCTGAGGTAAAAGAGATTAGAGATAATGAGACATAACTGTACATCAATCACTTGGAACTATGCCTTATCTATAGGGAGAAGCTAATGTAGTAATGTTAGTTATTGTCATTATTGCACGAAATTGCCAATATCACAGTATCTGTCATGGTTTCAGAATTTACATTTTTAATAACATATATGACCTTAACAGAATAGCTGTTTCTTTTCCTGTTAGCTTTTGCACAATTTTGTGTAACACTGAAAGAGGCAGATGTGTGACTTCCTTCCATGTTGTAAACATGTTTATCATGGCTATTGCTCTGGAGAACTTTAGTAAATATTTTATTTTCTGTACACTGGTGCAAAAAAAAGCATTACACCTGAGCTTTTATTTTTCAAAATCAGGGAAAAATAACATCTGATTGGAAAAGCCATTTGCTCAGTATTGTGCACATTTCTATGTTTACTCTCAAATGCTTTTCTGTCTGTTTGCTTACTAGCAGCAATGGCTAGGTTAATTCATGAGTTTGGTTGATGCTTTTCTTTTTAACAATTTCATGCTTACCATGGATGCATAATACATGTAGAAATCCTGGAACAAAATTCTTAGATTTTTTTTTTGCAAAAGTCAACAAAAGAGATTTCCTTAGGGTATCACATTTAAATCAACCCAAACTATTACCTGTTTCTTTCTGCTGGTAGGAGGTCACTCTGGGACATATATATATATATGTATGTATGTATGTATATGTACATATGTATATATATGTATATATATATATTTTTTAAATTTTTATAATTGAATTCTTTATTGGTACAATTTATATACATCTCAAAATCACATATAACATTGGGAAATTTGTACCAGTATATGCCACAAGTTAATTCTCATTTTTACCCATATCCCTACCCACTCCCCCCTCCTCCCCCCTTTATACATGCTCTTTTATTTTCTTTCTGTATCATATTTATTCCTTCCCCTCAT
>PVIC010046655.1:0-14162 GCA_004025085.1 Thryonomys swinderianus
GGTTGAAATAAGGCATGAATAATGAGAAACAGAATAGAAACGAAGGAGAAGGGATAGGTTTGGCCTAGGGTGGGGATAATGAAGAGAACATTTAAAAATATTTTGGACAGAAGATAGAAATGAAGGAGGGAGAGGGTGTTTGGTATGAGAGTCAAGGCTGAAAATCGCTCCAACAGACACGAAGTCTCAGTAGACAACATTACAGGTGAAGCTATCACCTGAACGCTCAGGGACTACTTGGTTTGACAAATAATTATGAACCCTTGGGAAAGTGGAGGAGTTTCACTGGAACGTTAGTAGACTGAAAACTGATGGGACAGTTATTGGAAGGTTCCAGAAAACGCAGGCATCACAGCATAACTGAGTTAAACGATGGTCAACAGTGACAGGAACTTCTGGGAGGTATGCCGCCTTATCTGCTTATTTCTCACCTAGTGCACACCTTACATCTCACCCCTTGGTCCACCTTATCCCCGTGCTTAAGAATCACTAGAGAAAAAGAGCTACTATGTGTCCCACAGCAAGATGTTTGAATCATTGACGTTCTAAAAGGTTCGCCATCACTGTACTACACCATTCTCCTTGGTAAACAACTTTTTTTTTTTTTAAGACACGATCTCACTACATGGTCCAAGTTGGCCTGGAACTCATCATGTAGCCCGGCCCAGGCTGGCCTTGAGCCCTTGCTCCTCCTGCCTCAGCCTCCCCAGTGCTGGGGTCATAGGTGAGTGTCACCATGTCGATGGATCACCTTTTCTTAAAAGGAAGCTACACATCTCACCCAAACCTCTTCGTGGAGGAAGAACCGAACTGAGATGTCAAATCGACAGTTAGTCGTGACCTTCTGTTTGCTTATTTTTCAAACACATTCTGCAGTATCCTCAGAGTCATCTTTTCTTAGATGGCTAGGCACACAGGTCAAAGCGTCATAAACACGGCAGCTATTAGTTATTTAGTAACTATGCGGCTCTCCCTCGGTTTCCCCACAAGGGTTCCGAGTCCCAGAAAGGGACAAGGGCTTGGTGAGGATGTTGTGAAACTGTCAGGCTGCAAGCGGAGCTCCTGTCCTGCAGCCAGCCAGGGTCCCCCTCCCTCACGCCTCCGTCCCCAACGCGCTCTCTGAAGGCCGGGTAGGAGCGAGGAGGCTGAATCCTGAAGGCCAGTGAGGGTAACGTTAGCAGGAAGGCCGGGACACCGGTCTTTACACGTCTACTGTCTAATTCATTTTCTCTCAACTGCTGTTTTCTTTTTCTTTTCCCAGGCCAAGGACAACGTGGAAGAAGGAATGTCACCGGGCCGGGATCTAGAAACATCAGTGTGGTTTTCAGAATGAAAGCGCCAAGATCTTAAAGAACCTCAGCTCCTGCGGAACAGACAAGTTTTATTCAGCCCCCTCATCGCTTCTCGGCCTTTTGGCTAAGATCAAGTGTATTCAGCCCCTTCAAGGATTCTGACGGCGTAAAACAAAAAAAATCGCGCAACGGAACGGTCAGCCCAGGGGGGAACCCACCACAGCCTTCCTCCTCTCAGAGGAGAGGCCACTCCCACGCAGAGCCCCCGCGCACGGCCGCGGCTCCTCGGGTCCAGCCCGGGGCCCCGGATCGAGGCCGGCGCGCAGCGCGTCCGCAGGCGGCGGCTCGGGCGGCGCTCGGGGACGGAGCGGACGCGCCCCCAGCCCCGGGGTCCCCGGCCCGGCCTCGCGCCGCTGCGGTGGCAGGAAGTCCCCGCGAACTACAAATCGAGGCATGCTGGGAACACCGCGCTCCTCCCAGGAAATGTCCTTTGTCCGGCCCCACAGGAAGCCCAGCGAGGGGCCCGCCGGGCGGCCAGCCAGCCGGTAGCCAGCGGCCGCGGGGCGCCGGCGAAGCGCACGGCGGACGCGGCGCGGAGCGGGCTCCCTCGGCCGGCCCCGCCGCAGGTAGGAGCGCGGCTGGGCTGCGAGGACCGGGCTGCGGGGAGCGGGCGAGCCGGGCCGGCCGCGGGGGGGCGGCTGAGCCGGGGCGCCGCGGGGAGGGGTCGTGGGCTGCGCCCCGCGGGCCGGCGCCCTGCGGCGGGGGTGCTCCCGAGCCGAGCCCCCCTGGGGTCCGCGGCGAGCGGCGGGAGCGGGAGGCTGGGGCTCGGGGGAGGAGACGGCTCCGCGCGAGGGAGCCGGACGTCCCTCCGCCCGCCGAAGGGGGCATCAGAGACCCTCGGAGAAGCCGAGCCGGGGAGGAGCTCGCGAGGCGGGGCGAAGCCGGAGGGCTTTGTGTGCGCTGCGCGCCCGGCTCACTGCGCTCCCCGCGCTTGTCTGTCCGCGCGTCTGGCCCCGCGGGGGACCCGGGGCGGGTGTGGGGACCCCGAGAGGGCAGCGGGCGTCGGGGGTCCTGGTGAAGTGCGTTTCTCCCTGTTCTTCTCCCCTCCATCTTGCCTGACTCGGACTAGCGTTTCGGGCTTCGATCACGATGAGGACGGGTGGACGAAGAAGGGTCGCGGGCCCCGCGGGGGCTCCCCACAGCCGTGCCCAGCCGCGGGCGGTGGTGGGCAGTGCGGGGACCTTCGCCCAGAGGGCTCCCGAGCTCCGGGCGGTGAGGGAGGAGGCGGGCGGGGGGCCGCACAGGTGCGGAAGGCGCTTCCCGGCTGGCGTCGGCCGTGCTCAGCCTGGAGGACGGCACTGCCGCTTCCTGAACACTCCACAGCTTTCCTTTTTTTTTTTTTTTTTTTTAGCTGCCCGGCCCCTGCAGCAGCGAATCAATACCCGTCTACACGAGCTCCAGGCTGGATCCGATTTGGTGATGTTTACCTGCCCCGGAGTGGGCTTATTTGCCGCGCCCCTGTGGAGTGGCCGGAGCCCTCCGCTTCCCCTGGGCCCGTAACCTTCCTCCCGTGAGACCGAGTGTGCAGGATGCGGAGGGAGAGCGACTAGCAGGTTAATGCTCTCATCGGGAGCGCCGGCGGCCGAGTGGGCCCCTTGGAGGGCCGCCCTCGCGCGTGCGCGGTGCCAACTCACCTGCCTTCTGAGCTCCCGCCCCCGCCGAGAGCTTTCCTTCTCCGAAGGCGACATATGGTCGTTATCTAATGTGGAATACATTTTAGGAGGCAAGTGAACCTTTAGAAATGTCGCTGAAGTGAGGAGCGGGAGTCTCCACGCCTTCTGGTAAGGAGGGGCTTGAAATACATGGCGCTGGGAGAAACCGACCGCTTGTCCTCGCGTCCGCAGTGAGGACGGAGTTGCCCAGGCGGAGGGCGAGCGCGGCGAGGAGGGAAGGGCTCGCGTGCTGGCAGTGAGGCCTTGGCCGGAGCACGCTGGCCGACTGCGTTGGACGTGGGGTTCTTTCGGTGTAAATCGGACGCCAGAAGGTCAGTCTGGTTCTAGAGAAAGTAAGATGGCACTAGATGGAACGAAGATCGTCACCCGGAACTCAGGCTGTCTGTTCCCTGTGTGGCACGAAGGAGCGCATAGATGGCCCTCAGAAGCTACAGGGGTTAAGCGGTCAGTAGAAACAAATCACAGAACCCTGCGGGGAGAGCTGGCTTGAAGAGGAGAGGGGTGAGCTCGGCGAAGGCTGAGCCACAGGGCTGGTGGGTTTGCGTAACTTCCCCGCCTCACCCTTTACCTTCCGCAGAATCTCCCTTCGCCTGGTTTCTGGGATTCGGTGAAGGGAAGGAGAAAGGGCGAAGATGGGTTATGAGATGCTAAATTAAGGCAGCAAGAGATTGGCTGTTCATGTAGGAAGAAAGCAAAAAGCTGGCCAGCCTTTCAGAGGTCGGGGTGTGGTGCTGCATGCCTATAATCCCAGCACGTGGGGATACTGAGGCAGGAGGATCACATAGTTAAGCCTAGACTGGGCAACTGAGTAAGATCTTGTCTCAAGTAAAAAAAAATCAAAAGCCTGGCTGCGTAGGTAGTTTAGTGAGAAAGCCCTGAAAAAGATAAGGTCAAGACTGAACCTATCCCAATGCCGTGTGGGATTTTCTTTGTGTCGAATAAGATCCTGCTTCTGTTTCCTCTTCATCTGTGCTTCTTTATAGATTTCTGAGCACCGAAGGGTATTGGTATTAATGTAATCAACAAGGGTCACCCTTTGGCATTCAAACCTGCCTACCTCCATCCTCCTCTGGACGTGGTCTGCCTCACATCTCCCCATCTGTGCCATGAACAGATCCCTGTTTCCAAAAGCCACAGGCGTTCTCAGAAGCTGCGTGTGGAGCTGCATGCTTTCTCCACATCCCTGCTTCGGCCCTGTGGATTTTCACCCCGAACTTGTGCCCAGCTGACTTGCACCCTTGTGGGGATCTGAACTAGTTTCATCCGCGTGATACTTTGCTTTGGTGACACTTGTTGCAGTCTGTCTGTGCTATTTGTCTTCATTCTGTCCCTGGCACTTTAGAAAGCACACAAAGGACACTTTATTTGAAAAACATGGATAAGTGAGGGCATGGGTGATCACGTACATACATGTTTCCTTTCTGTTAAAAAAAAGGTAGAGCTGTTCTAATAGATGTGTGTGGATTCATAGCAATTGTGAGAATAAACTCTACTGCATGTGACAGACTGGAACTTTTCTTGTTGTTCACTGAGTAAGAGACCCTGGAAGGATCTCTTGAGAACATTTAGTACAAAGACATTCAGTAAGTTTTATTTATTTATTTATTTTTGAGACAGGGGCTCACTTTGTAGTTCAGGCTGGCCCTGAGCTCACTATGTAGCCCAGGGAAGCCTTGAACTCAGCAATCCTCCTGCCTCTGCCTCCCAAATGCTGGGATTACAGGCGTAAGCCACCACACCTGGCACTGTGGTATATGGTACTGATTGCTGGTGGGTGTGAGTCACTACACTCAATATTGTTGCATGTGGTTACCGGGATCAAACCAGGGACCTTGCGCCTGCAAGCCAGGCTCTGGAACCACTGAGCTAAATCTCCGGCCTATCATCAAGTGTTTTTAATTTTTAAACTTTTCATTAGTCCGTGCTTGCGGCACATAATGATCCCATTCACTATGGGGAGTCGATACATGTACATAACACATCTGAATTCTCTGTGCCCCCTTAGGAAGTGTTTGTTGAAGAGCACCTTTGCCAACCCCTCATTTCCAACTCTGTGGGCAGCATATGCCAGGGATTAACCCAGGTGAATGAAAAATGGTTTTTCTCCTTCATCTAGGCCCAAAAGGCCTCCTTTTCTTTTGGTTGATAATGTTCTCCTTAGTAAGCAGTGGTGTGGAGATTCTCATGCTGTGTGCAGCTGAGCCAGGCGTCCGCCATGTCTCTGCCATTTTTACAGCGCCAGCAATTTCCCATGGTTAGGGTAGAGCACATGAAGTGCAGACAGATCCGATCCCCCAACTTTCTGCCCTTGGACTCTTGTAGCTTATTAGTCCCTCATGTCTAAATGTACAGCTTTCCTTGTTCCTTCTCATGTGATTACAGAGGCCACTGTATGCGGAGCTCCGCATGTGAGCTGTTAAACGAGATAATTTCCTTCCAGGGTTTCATATCATCGATGACTGACGTCATTTCCTTTTGACAAATGAAGATTTTAGGGCTCAGAGAGAAGCTAAGAGCCTTGCCTGGAGTGCCGGCTTCTGAACTGGAGGCAGACTGGGACTTAGGGCTGTGAATTTGCAGCACTGTTTGGAATTTGGTTTCCATGGGAGAAAACTGTCCAGTCTCTTTCTTCCTCCTTTGGAGTCCTTCACCCTTCAGATTTTCTACCAGGAACGCTGATGGGCTTTTACAGTTCTCCCAGGGGATCTCATTCTGAGAAGCAGTGTTTTTGTAAATTCATTATTTTTATTACCTTTTAAACTCTCGCAACCATCAGTTAGAATAGCCAGATTCAGAATCCCTAATAAGATCTGCGAACACAGAACTCTGTGTCTAGAGTTCTTTGCTTTATTCTTCAAAGACTATCTGAATTGTATTATGTTTCTTTCTCCAGTAGTTCGCTGTGCTGAGTGGCATTTCTTGACCACACTGGGCCACCTTCCTCCTTTCCTCTAATCTCTTGCATCGCCTGACATTAGCCTAGGCTCAGTGTCTTCTTACTGTAAGGGACCGTCCATCCAGAACATAATGTGCTCTGTCGTGGGCTTTCCAGAACTGGAAAAGCGATGAACCGGTCATGAGTCAGTTATAGAAGTGTAGGTACAAAATACTGTTTTCTGCTGCAGAAAAGGGATCAGCAGAAAGAATAATGATTTTCTGAGTTAATTTTTACCTTTCTCATGTGACTGATAGAAGAGGTAAGCACAGAGCTTTTAATGTGCTTGATGGACATTAGCACCAAATGATGACAGTATGGATTTTAGGTGGCATCAGGGCTACTGCTTTAGTACTTTTCCCCAAGGTGTCATGCCAACCTTCTGCTTAAGCTTCTGCAAAAGTCTCCTTGCGGTTCATCTGAGAAAACCAAAGGGTTTTCTGACCGTGAGTATAAAGGGGGAAAACATGAACAAAAAACAAAAGGTGAAAGTGATGAGGGGAAAGAATAAATATGATTTGAAAAGAAAAAGAAAGCACATGTATATAGGGGGTGGGGAGTTGGAGGGTGGGTAGGGATATGGGTAAAATGAGAATTAACTTGTGTCATATACTGGTACAGATTTCACAATGTTGAGTGTGATTGTGAGCTGAATATCAAATGTACCAATAAAGAATTCAATTAAAACAACAACAAAAAGAAACCAAGAGGTGAGATGGGGAACGTAATCCCATTTTCACCTCTGATGTGACCTCTGAGACACGTGGGCGTAATTAAATAATGTATCTATGGGGGATGGTGAAAACATGAGCAGCCTCTCTTCTTTGTCACCAGCGACACCGAACCTGTCTCTGGAGACTGGGGAAGCCTTCCTCTCCTGTGACAGACAGTAAGGCAGCCAGAGCTTTGAAAGCCTTTGCATGAACAGTATGTGCTAGAGATTGTTACAAGCATATTACACACTAGTCTTTTTTTCTTGCTGGTACTGAGAATTGAACCCAGGGCCTGGCTGCACCCCCGGCTCCACCTGCATCACTTTCAAGGACACTGGGGCAGTTTTTGGCGCTGCTGCATCTGGCCGGCAAGTCATGTTTTGTGCACGCGCAGGAGCAACAGTGTTTGGAGAAGGTGTGCTCGGGTGCGCAGGGAGCACTCACACCCTGAATCCTAATGCCCTTGATCCTAGCACTGCACCATGATCAGTCCCAGCATAACACGCTCCAGATCCAGTCACCTCTGGAAGAGCCCTCCCTCCTGGCCACCTGATGCTTTGTGGGACATCGAGACACAAACTGTAACATTCTGCCTCTGCCCCCCAAGACTCATGCACCACCCTTTATGCAAAACACATTTAGTCCATCTGTAAGGGTTGCCGAAGTCCTGACAGTTTTTTTTTACTTTTTTTTTTTTTTTTTTTTGAGACAGGGTCTCACTTTGTAGTTCAGGCTGGCCCTGAGCTCACTGTGCAGCCCAGGCAAGCCTGGAACTCAACAATCCTCCTGCCTCTGCCTCCCAAGTGCTGGGACCACAGGCGCGAGCCACCACGCCCGGCACTGTGGTATGTGGTATTGATGGCTGGTGGGCATGAGTCTCCACGCCCAGCATTGTATGGTGGTTACCGGGGATCGAACTCAGGACCTTGCGCTTGAAAGGCAGGCGCCGGAACCACTGAGCTAATCCTCCGGCCCAGTCCTGACAGTTTTGACATGGCTGAAAAGTCCAGGTCCAAAGTCTCCTCTGAGATTTAAGGCAAATTCTTAGCCGTCAGTCCCTGTACAGATGAAAGGACAGTTAAACACTTCGAACGCTCAGTGGCACAATTAGACATTTCCGTTCCAAAAGTTACAGATGAGGGATAGTAAGAATGGGAACAAAGTAAGTCTAAAGTCCAGCAGGGCAGACATTAAAGCGCACAGTTCCACTTGCAGAATCCCTAGGAATGTGCCGCAAGGTGTGAACTGCAAAGGCTTTGGGTGGCTCCGGCCCTGTGGCACTGCTGTGGTTTTAGCTCCCGTGGCTTCGCTTTGGCCAGCTGTGGCCCTTCCTTGCAACTTTCCTCAGAGGATCCACATCCCTGGATTCAAACTTCTGGGGTCTCTAGTGCAGTGTACCTGTGGCTTCATACGCACAGCTCTTCACGCTGCCCTCCCTGGCCTGCCAGGCCTTCTTGTGAAGTCTGGGCGGAGCCTTCCTGACCCCACCGCTCTTCATTCCGCACGCACCTAAAAGCAGCACCGTGTGGGCGGTGCCACGGTCCGCTGCCAGCTGGAGCCATAACCAGGCTTCCTTCTTTCCTGAGTGCAGGGAACAGTTTCCCTAGGCCACCTCCGCGGGTATCTTTACTGTTTTATCTTTGGGCCATTTGAATAGGTGGATAGTGACATCCTGTAGTTACTTTGCAATCCTAAAAGTTAACGATGTTGAGCATCTCTTCATCTGTTCGTTTTCCATCCGTTGGGGAAATGTCTGTTCAGACCTATTTGCCCACTTTGTGACTCAATTGTTGATTGTGGAGTTTTGAGAACATGTAGATTTTGGATGGACATCCTTTCTCAGATATGCTTGCAAATATTTTTTCCAGTCCATAGCTTGTCTTCTCATTCTCTTAATATATGTATATGAATTTTCATCATATTTTTCTGTTGTGAGAGCTATATATGTATCAGATATTTTAATGTAAAACCCCTTTACCCAGATATAGGAGGCCAAATGTAAAATAGACTTGAAGAAATACCAACCGTCATCCACTTTTAAAAACGTCATTTGAATTTAACCAGACTATAGCCACAACCTGCACTAGCTTGGGGGTAGTTACTCTAGCGAATGTCTTTTTTCTGCCTCTTTAGTAGGCACTTGTGATATTGCTTGAATTAGTGGTTTGGTAGTTATTTCTGTTCACCTTGTTCTATATGGCATATACTCTATAAACTTTCTAAGAGCCTATGTTTACTTCATAGCTTAATTCTTTTTCTTTCTTTTTTTTTTTGTTTTGAGACAGGGTCTCACTTTGTAGCTCAGATTGGCTTTGAACTCACTATGTAACCCAGACAAGCTTTGAACTCACAGCAATCCTCCTGCTTCTGCCTCCTGAGTGCTGGGATTACAGGTGTGAGCCACCATGCCCAGCATTGTAGTGTGTGGTAGTAATTGCTGGCAGGCATGAGTCACTATGCCCGGAATTGTGGTATGTGGTTACTGGGAATCGAACTTAGGACCTTGTGCTTGCAAGGCAGACGACAGAACCCCTGAGCTAAATCCCCGGCCCCATAGATTAATTCTTTACTCTTAGGAAAGGGTTTTCCAAACTGATGATGATATATGTCAGATTAAAAATATCAATGCCTTTCTGGTTATAGTAAGAAAAACAAAGCAAAACAAACTAACAATTCTTGAAAACTTCCAGAGAAGAGATTTGAGTCTGGACAGATGCTCTTCATGTTAAATACAAAATTTTCCTGTGTTTGGACGGGCTTCTTGTCTTACCTCTCTCTCACCAACTTCTTGTTTCCTTATGACTTTGAAGAGGTTGAGTGTTGGGTGGGAGAAAGCTGTTGACCTGTACAGTAGGCAGTGTAGGAGCACCTGTGTCGTTGTGCATACCTAAATCAAGGGGGAAAGGTTTTCGGTGGAGGAAGGTCTCACGCAAGGCTATTTGATACAAACACGAGGTGCTGACATTTGACCTGGGGCCACAGATTCTTTTTGAGAGTGTTCTGTCTAACTTTTGAAGCTAATTGCTACTTTCTGTCGGGACTGCCTCTTGAGTGGGATAAGTCAGTATTCTTGGCTCCAGGTACTAAGAAGTTATCGAACCCAGTTAGGAAGAGTCTCCATGGCTCTGCCTTACCTGCTCTTGACCAGGCTGCTAGATTGCCAAGTTTTTGTTGCTGTTTGTTCACTAGATTGCCAACGTTTGTTTTGTTGTTGTTTGTTTTTGCAGTATTGGTAATTAAACTCAAGGCCTCCACATAGAGCTACATCTCCAGCTCATATTTTATTTTCAGACGGGGTCTTGCTAAGCTAGCCACACTGCGCACTCTTTGCTTTGTCCCACCTTAGCCTCCTGAAGTGTTGGGATTACAGGTGTGTGTCTCCATGCCCGGTTTAAATTACCTAATGTTTTTAAGTTCTTCCTTTTGAGACTGAGAAAAAAATTAATTGCACCTAATTTTATCCACTTCAAGTTGGGGGCTGCTAGGAGGAGGAGGAGGAGGAGGAGGAGAGACAACAGTAAGAAATGGATTATTGCCGGGCGTGGTGGCTCACGCCTGTAATCCCAGCACTCGGGAGGCAGAGGCAGGAGGATTGCTGAGTTCCAGGCTTGCCTGGGCTACATAGTGAGCTCAGGGCCAGCCTGAACTACAAAGCGAGACCGTCTCAAAAAAAAAAAAGAAAAAAGAAATGGATTATTATAAGTGATTATATTTTTACAAAACAATAATAGGAAGAATAAGAAATTACCATATGAAATTTTATTTGAACCCTTAAACAGTAATCCCATAAAGTAGTTCCTGCTGATCTTCCTGTTTTATAGATGAAAAACACTGAGACTCAAAGAGCTTGAGTGATGCTGAAATTTATAGTTAAAGACTAGATTCACACCGGTGGATCCAGTCCAGACTCTGATCGCTTTGGGTACTGTTTCCACCGGAAGAGGAGAGGCGTGTTTCGCTGGAAGGGGCCGTACAGTGAGAGAGGAGAACTGCCCTCCGTGGGGTCAGAGCGGCCCTTTGGCCTGGGGTTAAGGGAAGCAAGAGCTGCGTGCTGCATCTGAGTTGCTGGTCACTGTCCTCTGGCGGGGTGAGGAGGGGTTTCGGAGCGCGGGAGTAATTGCAGTGACAGCTGCGTTTTCAAGTTGCTTCCTCAACAGCGAGTGTGTAGGTGCGTGTAACGGTAGGAGCGTTCATCAGGGTTAGTGGTAAGAAACAAACAACAACGACAAAAACCAAAGCAAAACACAAAAAGCAAGAGGGGAAAATTGAAAGGAAGGACGTAGCCACTGATCTGAATAAAGGGGTGAGGGGCTGATCGAAGATGTCTTCAGGGTTTTAAAAGCAGACACGGCATTAACAGAAATGGGCGCTCTCAGGAGGAGCTGGTTTGTAGCGAAGATCAGGAGGAGAGCGAATACTTGGGGTTTTTCTTGTGTGACTTGGGATATGTTCATTATACCTGACAATTCCTTTCGCCTTTACAGCAGTCCTTTGAAGGGGCTCGTGCCCCCGCCCCCCATACTGGGGACTGAAGTCAGTTCTTCTGCACTGAGCTCCTTTCATGCTTTGAGAGTCGCTGAATCACGAAATCGCCAGGTTGAGACTGAATGTGTATGATCCTTACGCCTCAGAGCGGCCTTTGGCGAAGACCTCCCAGAGCGTGGACTTCAGGTGTTCGTCTCCAGGCCTGACTTGTTACACGTCGTGCAGCGAGGCTGTCTGAGACTTGACGGTGCGGACTAACCGTCCTGGTGGCATCCAGGGGTGGACGGGAGAGGACTGAGTTCAGGGTCCTTGGCTGCAGCACTCAGGCCTCGGTAGGAAAGTGGGGTTCAGGCTGGCGCTGGGGGAAAGGTTCAAATTTGAGGGGCCTTTGATCAGAAGAGCTGCAGTGAAACAATTGAGGGAAGAGTAGAAAACCCTCGACGCTCAGCTGTTTTAGAAGCTTGGAAAATGGAGGCAGGTAGAGAGTGAGGGGGCAGGCGAGTTAGGCCCACGCGTCTCCCCCAAGTCCCAAGGCGAGTTACTGAATCCCCGTGAGGGCCGAACACCTTACAGTGTCGCTGTGACCTCAGCGGAGAATGTGTCTGGAACCGAAAGACAGGAAGTCAGGCTGCCGCGGGTGAGCTTGGCCGACTGGCTGTGAGCGGTGGTTGCCCCCGCGGAGCCGGCTCTGGGGAAACGCTGTGTGTGTGGTGGTGGCACCAGCTTTCGCCTGGGCTCTGAGTTCTGGTAGCTGATAAGATTTGCTTGCCCCCCCCCCAAAAAAAAGCGTGGTGAGAAGAAATGGAATATAGTTTGATGATTGGCTTTAGACACTTAAACTCTGCAGGAACAGGAAGTCTCTCTTTTTAATGATAGGGTTTCCTAGTTGAAAGGAGAGACTGTCTTTAAAGATATTTTTGGGGCTGGGGGTAGAGATTAGCTGCTTGCCTGTGGTGCCTGAAGATCTGAGATCAAACCCTGGCACCACAAAAACAAAAGCCAGATTCTTTGGAAATGGCCTTGTCTGTGTTATCGATAGAGCTTTGTGTGTCATTCTTTCCCTCAAGTCCCCTCCTCTCTGTGTTTCATATGTTACACAAAGAACGCGGAGTTACTGTGACGTTCTCTTCAGTCCGTGCTAATTCACACAACCGCTCTTTCCCAGCGAACAACATGTTCTGTGTTTTTCTAGTGAAAGCAATAGATAATCCAAAAACGTGTTAAATCAGAGACCATTTCAGAGAGTCACACGAAAAGTTCAAACGCTATTTTCTGTTGTTGTTGTTGTTGTTTAGAAGGAAAAGTGATTCAAATCACAGCGGAAAAAAGTTAAGGGTCTGGAGAGAATCAAAAAGTAGGAAGGAGGAAGGTGGTATCTGGAAAATACCCTCATTAAAGTCAGAGCTCCAGACCCATGATTATGACACAGGTTGGGGGAGAATGTGATGAAGGGGAGATTGTACCTAAGAGGCGTCAGGTGACCTGCGTGGTAGGGGGTTCACCAACCAGCTGTCTTTGTGAGTCTCCAAAAGCACGAATCTTCTTTTGTCCTCAGTGTTTCTTATCTGGAAAATAAGGGGTCCTTTAAAGGACTTTCAATAAAAAGTACTGAGACTTTCTCATCCTCCGTGGATTCTTTAGCAAAATTTAGTTTGCAGCTTCCGGTTTTTGCCACGTGACCCCTCCTGTCCTGGCTCCGATCCAGGGACTGCAGAGCCGCTGGGGCAGGAGAAACAGATGCATGGGGAGGAGCTGAGTGGGGAACGGTGTCTGTTGTAACGGGTTCTGTTGGTTGAGCTGAGCCCTTGAGCTCCTGGGAGACTTTCTTAACATGCTGTTGATTGTAAACTAGGTCTCTTATCCTTCCGGTTTCATGCACCTCCTAGAATGTTCTTTACCCAGATAGTCCCATGATATCATCTGAAGGCAGCATGACTTTGCCAACATTTTGATGATGTGTCAGGAATGAGTTGGTATCGCTTCTCGGCCTTTTGGCTAAGATCAAGTGTAGGAATGAGTTGGTGAATTTAATTTTTTTTCCTTTGAGAAGGGGATTAACTAATGAAGGCTTTTGATTAATATGATTTGATTCACTACCCCAGCCCCAAAAATATTTTTAAAGACAGTCTCTTGTTCCAACTATGAAACCCTATCATTATGGCTTGATTAATGTGATTTGACTCACTGCCCAAATAAGCAACTGATAAGAGCTGCAAACCCAGGGTCGAACTGATAAATCAGATCCATCCCACAGAAAGCAGTGTATTAGAGACCTGAGGAGCAATGTACTCTCTCTCAGTGAACTTCCCCCCCCACATAAATGGTTAAGGCGTGAAGCACAGGTGAATTAGTGAGGCTGGAAAGTGCACCTCGCCAGTGAGAGTTCGCTAAGCACCAATGTTAGTTCATTGTCATTGACCAACAGAAATTGAGATGCCAGTGACTTACGCTCAAGTCTGCTGTTAGCTGGTGTGTTGGTGGACAACTCATTGACCTTTCTGGGTCTCCACTGGCTGACTCCTTTGCAAAATAGGGGGCCTGGTGACACACCTGACTGGATCAGGCCATTGCCTTTGCCGAGTTCCTCAATTTCGATCCCCAGTTTGGAACTTCTTGAAATCATTGTCTCTGTTACTGCCTGTTGTGGGGTTTACTACCGTTGTTTTCTCCTCATCACCAGCCAACAAAAACCTGGAAGTGTATTTTACTAAGATTTGCTCTGGGGCCAGAGGATTAGCTCAGTGGTTCCGGCGCCTGCCTCGCAAGTGCAAGGTCCTGAGTTCAATCCCTGGTAACCACATACAGTGCTGGGTGTGGAGACTCACGCCTACCAGCAATCAACCAGCAATCAGCACCACATACCACAGTGCCGGGCGTGGTGGCTCACACCTGTAATCCCAGCACTCCGGAGGCAGGGACAGGAGGATTGCTGAGTTCGAGATTTGCCTGGGCTACATAGTAAGCTCAGGGCCAGCCTGAACTACAAAGCGAAACCCTGTCTAAA
>PVIC010046656.1:0-14160 GCA_004025085.1 Thryonomys swinderianus
TTTTTTTTTTTTTTTTTGCCTATGCAATACCAGAAATCGAATTTATGACCTTGCACATGCAAAGCAGGCAGCGGTGCCACTGAGCCAAACCCCTGGGCCTCTTTTTCACATTTTGAAGTATAGACACACTAAGCCACTAAATTGCCCAGGCTGGGCTCCAGCTTGCAGTCCCCTTACCTCAGCTTCCCAGAGTGCTGAGGTGACTGGCTACACAGCCAGGCTCACCTTCCTTTCTCTCTCTTATTGACATTCTCCATGTCTGACTGGTTGGATGAAGCAAACTCTGCCTCTCCCGGAGCGCTGTGGAGGAAGCTACTTTTTCTGTCATCCCTATTAGTCATGGAGGAGGAGAAAGAGGAGGAGGCCCCTGCCACCTCTGGTGACCATGAGGGAAGAGCCTCCTTTGCTACGCGCCTAACTTCCCCAGTGCTCACCTGAGCAGTCCCATCCCAGTGTGTCAATGAGTGGCAGCTGGCAGCCAGGAGACCTGCTTGTGACTCAGGTGGCCATGGGTAGCTCCCTCTGCCCTCACCTTCTCTGCGAAATGGGCATGATTCTGCCTGCCCTGCCGTGGCCTCTGAAGGATACACAGAGACACACGGAAACTCCCTGAAAGACTTGAGTTTAGGCCAGCAGTAGATTCAGCTGGTGGGAGACCATCAGCCAAGAATTTCTTCAGAGGCATAAGTAAGAGGATTTCTAAAAGTGGCTCACAAAGAAACTCTGTTTTGAATAGTTCCGAAGGTATTTAGGTATATATTAAGGGGAAAGTCAGCGCATCAAACTCGTTATTCTACATACATAATATCACTTATTCTTCCTAGTATTACATAGCATGAGGTTGACTTTATTTTAGCAAAAAAACCCTGAGTTCATGGGGTGTTACATACTAATAGTGATACACATGCTATGGAGATCTAGCAAAAGTCGTAAGTAGTATATAAAATTAGTGATGTTTGGAAAAACTGAACTAACAGGGCCAGAGATTTAGCTCAATGGTTCTGCCACCTGCCTAGCAAGTGCAAGGTCCCTGATTTGGTTGCGGTAACCACATACAATGATACGATACTGGGTGTGGTGACTCACACCCACCAGCAATCAGTACCATACCCCACAATGCTGGGCGTGGTGGCTCACGCCTGTAAACCCAGTACTCGGGAGGCAGAGGCAGGAGGATTGCTGAGTTCGAGGTTTGCCTGGGCTACATAGTGAGCTCAGGGCCAGCCTGAACTACAAAGTGAGACCCTGTCTCAAAAAAAAAAAAAATCTAACAAATATTGGTAGGAGACTGAAATCAAACTTACAAATACTTACACAAAAATCCCATCTTGAAGATTTTCTTAAATGGAAATACAGTGAACATGGTAAATCAGAAGCAGAAAGCTCTTTTGTAGAGATTAGATGGTCATATTGGGGCCTTTTCAGACCACAGACATTTTTGTCATATAATCTCATTTACCTTTTAAAAATGTGAAAACCATCTCAGCCATGGGCTTTTAGCTCACCTTTCTTAGCAATGGGCAGCACATAAACAGGGCTGGCACTGAATTTTATGCTATAATTTATAGAACTTTGCAGTGAATCACAGAGTTCAAGGAACATGCTGGCTGCCACAGCCTAACTATGCCATTGACGCAGGAGAGTTAAGGCCTAACTCCCCACCTGAAACGCGAGTTCGTGTTCTCTAAAAATCAAAGAATGAATTTTAGGAACGACGGAGGTTTGAGTAGGAAAATTTTATTGAGAGAAAGCTTCTGCCTTAAGTGAGACAGAAGGGGGGCCCGGAAAGTGGGTAACCCCCCTACCTCACCTTTTAGAGGGCTTTTATGGAGCGAAGCCAGGAGGTGAGGCGGGTCTGAAATAGGGGGCTACCAATAAGATTTTAAAAAGTGGATGGGTTACAATTAACCAATGAGTACAGTGGGGAATTAACAATCAGACAGGAATTTTGACTTTGACTCTTTGCCGGGGAGGTGGGTTAAAGTGATAGCCTTTCACCCCAGGAGGTTGGAGCCTTCTTTAGAATATCTGATGGCTCCCTGTTTGGAATTTCAATGAGCTATTTATCTTATATGGGTGGGGTAGCTTTTCTCCGGCAGCAGTAACCTCCAAGATGGTTTTTTGGTTTTCTTTTAAGGGCCAGTCCTATCTATCTGCCTACATATGTCTAGCTTGCTTTTCTACCTATAATACCATGACACTTACTTATGAATATTAATTAGCATTAATATGTTTTACTCCTCTCCTTTTGGGAACTCTTAGGACTTCATAACATCTTGATACACTTAATATGTTTAATTCATTGAAGATCTTTTTAAATGTCTAAATTGTTCTATCTTTGCCAGTGAAAATTGTTTGGTGTCCTTTTGGCCAACCCCAGTAGTTTTTGATATTTTTATTTTACTAGGGGCTGAGGGTCATATTATACATATCCTGCACAGACCTGGGATTGACCATTTTCCTAATAAGCCCTGTTTCTTTTGGTTAGAAATGGTGGTTAGGGGCCAAACTTTGGGTACTGGGGATGAATTTATAAGTAGAAATGATGCCCAAGGTATGCCCTTGTCCCTGGAGTGATCCTGATGACTCCTTTAAAACTCTCCTTCGCTGGGCGTGGTGGTTCACCCCTGTAATCCCAGCACTCAGGAGGCAGAGGCAGGAGGATTGCTGAGTTCAAGGCTTGCCTGGACTACATAGTGAGCTCAGAGCCAGCCTGAACTACAAAGCGAGACCCTGTCTCAAAAAGGAAAAAAAAAAAAAAACTCCTTCAAGCTGACTGTGAACACACTTTTAGTCCCAACTCTTCAGGAAGCTGAGGCAGGAAGATTTCTTGAGACCACAGAAAAAATTCTCTTCTTGGCATGGTGAGCCACCCTCTGGCTCTGCCCTTCACTCGGTGCTGAAGGACAATGAAGTAGTCATGTTCCGTGGCTGCCCTAGCACAGCAGACAAAGGAAAAATTTTCAATAACTAGAGTCAGATTCACTGTCAGGCTACACTTCAATTAACTAGGAAAACTTAGTTATCCCACAACTCATATTGCATATAACGGAGTATGATTGAGGTGTGCTACAAAAGTAAGTGCAGAGGATTCTGAAGAAACCCTCTGACCTGTCATTCACAGGGGTCATGAAGTCAGGTGTTCACATCTGCCGAAGAGCTAACAAGACGCTGAGTCCAGTGGGTCGGGTCTAAGCCAGTAGGGAATGAGGGGACCTGGGGGAGCTGGAGAGCACATGATCCCTGCTGGGGGCCACCACCTGTCGCATCTGGCAAAATGTAGCCACACAGGAACAATGACCAGGCCTGCCTGATTTTTTTCCAGATGAAGAAAATATGATGGATTTTTTTCTTCCCAGGACAGGGGTTGAACCCCGGGCCATCATACCCTTTTTGTTTTATTTTGAGAGGAAGGTCTTATTAAGTCACAAAGTTGCCCTGTCTGGAACCAAACTTAGGATCTTCCTGCTTCAGCCTCCTAGAGTGCTGGGACTGCATACATGTACCACCATGTCCTGCTAGATTTTTTAAACTGTGAAAGTTCCTGATTTTGAGATGTCAGTGGATCTGTTTAATTGAGGTATAAACAGTAAAATATAATCTTCAGTGTTTTACAGATGCATTCACCCAAATAACCACCATGCCACTAAAAATAAGCAATATTTTTGTTGTTACCAGAAGGCGTTTTTGTGGAGCTTTGAGGCCCAGACCTTCACTGACCGGCCTCTTTCCCTGTGGATTAGCACATGTTTTCTAGAGCTTCCTATGAATGGAACCACAGAACAGATTCTTTTTTGTACTTGGCTTCTTTTACTCAGCAGAATTTTTTTTTTTAATCCATCCATGTGGTGGCATGTATCAATTGTTGGTTCTGTTTTTGTTGCTGAAAACTCTTCCATTATGGATATACTGCAATTTGCTTATTTATTTCGGTGTTGACGGACATTTGGGTTATTTCCACTTTGAGACTTCTGTGAATAAGGGTGCCCTGAACATAGAAGCCTTTATGGGAACATTTGTTTTTGGTTCTCACTGATAAATGACAGCGGAATTGTTGGGTCCTAGGATAAGTGTCTACTGAAGTTCTAAGGAAGGACCAGGCTGTTTTCCAGAGTGGCTGCAAAGTTTTGCATTCCAGCCAGCCGCACAGAATTCCTGCCAGCCCTCAGTACTGTCAGTTCTCCTGGTGGGCGTGAAGTGGCATTTCATTGTGGTTTTCCCTGGTGATTCATGACTTGAGAATTTGTTCATCCACTATGGGCCATTCATGCATCTTTTATTAAGTGTTTTCAAATCTTTTGTCCACCCTTAAGAGGAATATTTATATTCCTTTTTCTGTTACATATACAATCAACAAGAATTAACACTGGGGTGACTTTTACTCAGATAAATGGGACTAGTAATGTTACTTGTCACAATTATTAGTACTAAGTGTTAGCAAATTTAACATCTTCACGTTTTGACACATGGCTGTGCACACTGACGGGCAAGTGTGAGATTTCAGTTCATTTGTACAAAGTGGCTGCACTACCACCGCCTCGAACTCTTCTCACCTCTGAATGGTGTGGACTCCTCAGAATCCTCTCTACTGCTACTCAGCTGACGATGTCTAATTTGTTTCTATTTCTTTTGTGCTCGGCGTGGTGCCTCACACCTGTGATCCCAGCACTCGGGAGGCAGAGGCAGGAGGATTGCTGAGCTCGAGGCTTGCCTGAGCTACATAGTGAGCTCAGGGCCAGGTTGGACTACAAAGCAAGACCCTGTCTCAAAAAAAAAAATCTATGTTTCTTTTGCTTAATTCAAGTAAATAAAATTATATTTATATGTTTTATTCCAAGAGATTCATAGTTGTAGCTCTCACATTAGGTGTTTGATTCATTTTGAATTAATTTTTGCATATGGTGTAAGGTAGGCTCCCAACTTCTTTTGTTTTGGTTTTGGCACTAACTGGTGATTGAAGCAAGGGACACTGAGATACATCCCCAGCATTCCCTTTTTTTGAGACAAGATATTACTACATCACCTCACTTGGGCAATCAAATTAGGCATCGTCAAAATTTAGATCTTTGTGAGTGCCGGGCGTGGTGGCTCACGCCTGTAATCCCAGCACTCGGGAGGCAGAGACAGGAGGATTGCTGAGTTCGAGGCTTGCCTGGACTACATAGTGAGCTCAGAGCCAGCCTGAACTACAAAGTGAGACCCTGTCTCAAAAAAAAAAAAAATTTAGATCTTTGTGTTTTGAATTATGCCAAAAAGAAAGTGAAAAGGCAACACACAGAATGGGAGGGAAAATTTTGCAAGTCTTGTTTCTGATAACAGGCTTGTACAAAGAATATGTGTGTCATCCTTAGAACTCAGCAATGAAAAGGTAAGTGGGCCTATTTAAAACATGCAAAGGATCTGAATAGAGACATATTATGTTCGATATCATTACCTATCAGGAAAACACAATTTAAAACCATGATAAGATGTTACTTCAAGTCCACAATGTTGGCTACAATAATTCTTCCAAACACATGATAGCAAGTGTTAGGATGCAGAGAAACTGGAGTCCCACACATTGCTGATGAAACTGTAAATTAGGTGCTTTGGAAAGCAGTCTGGCAGTTCTTCAAAAAGTTAAATATAAAGGGCTGGAGATTTAGCTCAGTGTTCCAGCACCTGCCTGGCAAGTGCAAGGTTCCTGGTTCGATCCCCAGTAACCACATACCACAAAACCAGGTGTGGTGACTCACACCCACCATCAATCAGTACCACATTCCACAATGCTGGCATGGTGGCTCATGCCTGCCAACCCAGCACTCAGGAGGCAGAGGCAGGAGGATTGCTGAGTTCATTATGTAGCTTGCCTGGGCGACATAATGAACTCAAGCCCAGCCTGAACTACAAAGTGAGGCCCTGTCTCAAAAAAAAAAAAAGTTAAACATAGAATTTCTATGTGGTCTTATTTTATTACATCTATTGTTAGAATTTTCATTTCCACATGGTATATTATTGACTCCTAGGTACATCCAAGAGAAATGAAACATATGTCTACACAAAAACTCAGATATGATTGTAACAGTATTTTCATGATAGTCAACAAGTAAAAATAACCCAAATTTCCATCAAGTGATAAATGGAGAAATAAAATGTGATATCTCTGGATATGGAAAATTGTTTGGCATTAAAAATAAATCAAGTACAAACATATGCTACAGCAGGAAAGAACCTTGAAAAGATGCCAAATGAAGGAAAGTAGATATTGTGTGATTTTATTTATGTGAAATGTCCAAAAAAATCAGACGTTAGAGGTTGCTAGGACTGGGGCAAGAGAGAAATGAGCAACTGTTCATAGGTATGGAGTTTCTTTAAATCAATTATGGTGGTGATTTAGCTATTCTGTGACTATATCAAGAGCCACTGGATCCTATACTTTAAATGGATGAATTACATGGTGTGTCAATTGTGTCTTAATGAAGCTCTTATTTAAGAGGGAATTATAAAGTACTGTACTAACAAAAACCTGCTGACGGGTCATGTGTGACAGCCTCTCACCAGGGGGTGTAAGAATCGACTCTGTGGACAACATCCCTCTGTCGTTTGTCAGAGTGGTAAGTAGAGGCGGGTGCCAGCCTCCCCACTGTCCTTCTACTGAGACCTCAGACCATGTGAGTCACATCCCAGAAAAAATGTGAGCGGATGTTTTTTGTTATAAGAAAACAGAGTCAATTCCACGCAACACTGATTTTGTGTTTCCTGCTGTGAACATACCGTGAGTTCACGGGCAAGACGCAGACCGCATCGGTGCCTCTCTGAAGCCGCCCGGTAGCGTCTCCACATACTGCGTCCTTTAGGGACTCAGTCAGCCTCCACTTTGTTTGGCTTGGTGTAAACTATAAAAGGATTTGAATGCTTCTTCACAAGTGGTATACATCCTCCAAACACACGCCCCCGTCACCCTGGGGGTGACATCTGATTGAAGGGACACAAAACTCTTGGCAGGAGGAAGGTGATGATTTACCTGGCTAAGGACCAAGGGACCTATGTGCTCAAAGTCTCCCGGTATTCAGTCGGCTTCTCTCTCTCTCTCTCTCTCTCTCTCCCTTTTTTTTTTTTTGTTGGTACCAGGGATCGAACTCAGGTCCTTGTGTATCCAAGGTTGGTGCGGTACCACTTGAGCTAAATCCCCAGCTTCTCTTATTTGCCCACGATTATTATGACTTCTGCTACATGTGATACTATTATTTACTTATTTTTTAATTAACTTCCCTTTTTTTTCTACTTGAGTGCATCTATGAATCTAAAAGAAATGTCAGTGTTCCTTGCCATAAATTGAAAGTCACTCTTAAACCAGAGGCCAGGCGTGGTGGCACATGCCTATAATTCCAGCTTTCAGGAGGCTGAGGCAGGAGGATCACTAAGTTCAAAGCCTGCCTGCACTACATAATGAATTCTAGACTACCTGAACTATATAGTGAGACCTTTTCTCAAAAATAGATTAAATAATAAATAAATAAAAATAAACGAGTGATCCAGGCATGAGTGTACTTGCCTGTAATCTCAGCAACTTGGGAGGCTGAAGCAGGAGGATTGCAAATCCAAGGCCACTGTGGGTCATTTAGCAAGATCTATTTTGTAAAAAATGTCTGGGATGTAGCTGGGCACTTGTCTAGTCTGTACAAGGCTTTAGCTAGGTTCAATCCCCTGAACCACAATTTTTTTTTAAAGTAATAACAAACTCAGTGAAAGTAGGAGGTTGCTGATTCTAACCAGATCCTGTAGCTTGGGAAGATTTGAAGCCTGAGAGCTCATAGGCAGGGAGATCGGCAAGGACCAGAGACCTCGCAGTCTTCCTCCGGGACAAAATCAAGTGTGTAAGTGAGAACAGAAATGACTAGGACACTCGAGAGGCCCCTGTTTACTTCTTCCACGACTCCTTCCTGGAAGAGAGTAAGCGGTGGGGCACTGGACTACAGATCGAGTCCTGCTCTTTCCACACCGACAGTCCTGGAAAACAGTTTACAAGGATGAAATAACGTATGAAGCACAGTGCGCAGAGCCCGGGGGGTGTGAGCGGTGCTTTGAGGTTGCTCTGGGAGTGGCTATGAGGGTAATTATCATTATTCCGCAGTTTCAGAGCAAGGGACAGGTTTGCCCAGGGAAGCTGGGGACTGGGCCAGCCTGCGAATGTTCGTCTAACAGCTGTGGCGCCTTGGGTGTGGGCTGTAAGCCCGTGGAGTTCAGTCCCATCCACGCAGAGCCAGGGGAGGGGAGAGGAAGCCCTGGGCGCTTGGGGCTCATCCAGCCTGGGAAGGAAAGGGGAGCACAGTGCAGTGTCCGAGCTCAGGCCAGGCGTTCACAGGCCTGGGCAGGGCTGGCATCTGTGGAGACAGGAGTGGCTGACCTGCCCTATTTCGCTGAAGGGAGCTTGTGAACTTACAGAGGTGCCCTGGGCACGAGTAACTATAACACGGGGTAAAGCAGTGGGATGTTTTCTTCAGTGAACACTGCAATGGCTGCCAATAAGGGATGCCTGCTTTGGATCCACATAGACCCTCAGGAAAATGTATTCGTTTCCAGAGCCCAGGAATAAATGGCTTCAGGCACTGCTGAGTGCAGGTGCTTGGCACAAAGTGACAGAACTGAGTCCCAGTGGTCCAGTGACTGTGTCATGAACTCACGCCTGCCTGGGAGGAAGGTTGCCTTCGAACAGCCACTCAGAGGGGGAGGAGCCGCGGGGACAGGCGGCATGCGAGCCCATGGGCGCAGCTCTGCGGGGGAGGTGCGGGTCAATAGGGCCCCGCGGGACAGACAGCCACACATATGAGGAGGTCTCTGTTCTGGACCTGAACTAAGAATACAGCCAGGCTCCAGGGACAGGCCTTGGGGTTCCTGCAGTGTCTGGAGGGAGGAAAAAGGAAGCAGGTTCTTCCTAAGAAGTCCCCGAGTCTGTGACAGCTGTCTTAGTGAACCCCCTCGAGGAGCCCGTCTGTCAGTGAGACGCAATGAGGCTGGGCGCAGTCACGGGACAGCATTTGCCTAGCACGAATGAGGCCCGGGGCTCAAACTGCAGCCCCACAAACAATGACTACATGAAGGAGAAGACTTGGACCCAGACGTGGTGGTGCAACCTGTCATTCCACCCTCTGACAGGCTGAGGCAGGAGGGTCACAGGTCTGGGCGCTGCCAGGGCAACCTGGTGACTTAGCAAGAACCTGTCTCAAAATTTAAAATGCATGTAAGATGAAAGGTCTGTAACTCTGGGTGGAACCTACTAGCTCACACGTGCTCGGACACACGGAGTGGCTTATTCCCACTTTGCCATAGGGAACCCAAGGGGTTGAGTAACTTGTCCATAGTTCAGGAATTCACAGAGGGCAAGAGGCCCCCTTGCTTTCCTGGTCAGTGTGTCTCGGGGACCATTCAGCACCTGCCCTAAACAGGCACTTGTGTTGACCGGTCAGCAGATAAATAGGAGGACGGATGGGAGGAGGGAGGAGAGGAGGGAGCAGGGCGGGGGGAGCATAGGGGAGGGCAGGGGGAGGTGCCACCTCTGTCAGCCGGCGTCCCTCATTCCATGTCCCGGTGTCCTAAAGCCACCATGCCTGTGAAGAAGTACCTGCTGAAGGGGCTGCACCGGCTGCAGAAGGGTCCGGGCTACACCTACAAGGAGCTGCTGGTCTGGTACTGTGACAACACCAACACCCACGGCCCCAAGCGCATCATCTGCGAGGGGCCCAAGAAGAAGGCCATGTGGTTCCTCATCACGCTGCTCTTCGCCTCCCTCGTGTGCTGGCAGTGGAGCGTCTTCATCAACACCTACCTGAGCTGGGAGGTCAGCGTATCCCTCTCGCTGGGCTTCAAAACCATGGACTTCCCAGCCGTCACCATCTGCAACGCCAGCCCCTTCCAGTAGGTGGTACCGGGAGCTGGCGCGGCCTCGGCCACTCCTTCCTCCCCTGGCCTTTCTCTGTCCGTGTCCGTGTCCCTTCTCTTCCTTTCCCTTCCCTCTCTCTTTCCTTCTTTCACTTCCATCTTTCGTAGCCCATGAGATTCAAACCTCACAATCTGACTAGATTTAACGAGAATCTCACAAAACACCTTAGGACCGTTTAGGAAGGTCAGGAAGGCCAGACTTCTGCATTCCGACGAGGTTCACCGAGCAGCTCCTGTGTGTCAGGCACCATCGGAGATGTGAAGATACAGTCGTGAACAGCCCTAGCTCCAAAGGAAACAGGCAGTGAGGTTTTTCCCACGACTACTGAATCAGTTTGTAACTGCTATGCTACAAACAGCACCACGCCGCCCGTGTCGGTGACGTGTCAGGACTGCGCCTTCGGGAAGCCACTCTAATCAACACGGCCAGCCCACGGGCAGTTCAGACACAGGCCAGGAGTGGAGGCTCAGAGGGGTGAGCAAACGTGCCCGGAGACACACAGGGTGGAAGCCATAATTCAAAATGAGAGCTGTGTGCCACATGTGATGTCTGCATGTACCTGAAGGGATGGGACCACCCAGGCCCATTGGACCAATCAGAATTTATTTTTGGCGCTGGGAGAGGAGCGCCCCCCAGCGGTGCCACCAGGAAGAAAGTGTGACTGTTTATTAGCCACCAAATAAACTATGGGGTTTACTGCTGTGACCTTACTCTAAATTTTAATTATCCCATGGAGATGGAGCTTTGAGGAAACAGAAGGAAATGAGCCCCCGTTTGATGCCTGAAATATCAGATTTGCTTCTCAGTTTTTCTGTCTGATTTTTTTTTTGGGGGGGTGATGTTTCTGGTTTTTTTTTTATTATTGAATTACCAGATACCTGCGAGAACTGAATTTACTAATGTACTTAAACAGAGTTGTAAATAAACATTTTTTCAGCTGGGCATGGTGGCTGACACCTGTAATCCCAACAACCAGGAGGCAGGGGCAGGAGGATTGCTACAAGTTCGAGGCTTGCCTGGGTACATAGATCAAGGCCAGCCTGAACTACAAAGTGAGACCCTGTCTCAAAAATAAATAAATAAACATCTTTTCAGAAGAAAGCAGAGCCAGGGTGGCTGAGTTTCCAGGGACTGTCTTGTCCCACAAAAGGGACCCTTTCTCTGTGGGTGCTGTCCCGTTCCCAGAGGTCCCTTCATCTTCCAAGGGCTCTGCCTGCTTGAAGGAGTCCTAGAAGCCACAGGAGAACTCTTAATAACCATGGCAACGCTTTCCAAGCACCAGCTCGTTGAATCCTCCCAGCAACCCTGAGGTAGACGCTCTTCTCCCTTCGCTGTCCTGATGTCACCCCTCCCCTGTCTGCACGCAGGTATTCCAAAACCAAGCACTTGCTTGAGGACCTGGACACGCTGATGCATGTGGTCCTCGAGAGGATCCTGGCGCCCGAGCCCAGCCATGCCAACAGCACCCATGAGCTGAACTTCACCCTCTGGAACCACACACCCCTGGTCCTTATTGACGAGCAGGACCCTCACCATCCTGTGGTTCTTGACCTCCTCCAAAGCAACCGCAATGGTTCAGCAGGCAGCAGCCCAGCACCAGGAAGGATCTGCAGTGCCCCGGAGTGCAAGCTGGCCATGAGACTGGTAAGGGCCCCAGGCACACATCGGGCAACAGGCCCTCCTCAGCAAGACCAGTGAGGTTCTCTTGAATCTTGCTAGGGGAAGCCAGGGTTCATTTTGTATTTTGTCTTTGCAACATTTGTATACAAACAGAAATCACTGGCCTGTTAGGACTCTTAGACACAAGTGATCCAGCTCAAAGTCACTAATCCAAAAGAGGGAATTCTTTGGCTTATATAACTGAGAAGTCCATAGATCATCTGGGTTCAGGTATGGCTGGATCCAGGTGCTCAAACGTTATTAGGACTTTATGTCTCTTCATCTCAGTTCTCCTTTTCTAGTGGTTGTCACTTTCTGGCAGGCTCTCTCCACACAAAGGGTCCTATCAGTGACTACTTACACTTCATCAGCTCTGCAATCTCCCAAAAGGGCTCCTCTTTCTTGGTAGCTTTAGGGAAGGGCCTGGGACCGACTCACATGGTGGTCACATGCTCACATGGTCACATGCTCACCGCCGTGCCAGTCACCATGCACTAGAGGATGGGCTCCCAATGATTGGCCAGTCCTGAGCCATGTGCTCTGGATGCTGGGAGTATATCAGCCTCCCTCCGACCAAGGTCTGAGTGAGGGAAGCACAGTTCCCCGAGAAAGGACACCAGTACTGCCACCCAACACCAGTACTACAAGTGAATCACCACCTCTGGGTGCTACAGTTGGTCACCAAGAGATAATCAGTGTGCCTAGGGAGGCATGGTGCCATCAGCTGTAGGTGCCCTCAAGTGAGAAGAGCCTGTCGGGATCTTGGGACGGGGTCTCGGCCCCAGTGTGAATCCTTACCACCGCACCTAGGGTCTGAGCTGGGCTCCGGGCTGGGCCAGGCTCCTGCATGGTCAGCAGCTTCCTCGGTGACTCAAAGACTGCTTGGACGGGAATGAGCCTGCTGTGCTCACACTGGCCACCCCTGGATCCAGCCATACCTGAACCCAGATGATCTATGGACTTCTCAGTTTTATAAGCTAAAGAATTCCCTCTTTTGGATTAGTGACTTTGAGCTGGATCACTTATGTCTAAGAGTCCTGACTAACAGGCCAGTGATTTCTGTTTCTATACGAACCTCCCCAGCTGCCCCTGCAAGGTCAGGTGCTGGGCTCCAGTGCCACCCATTCCCCTGTGCCTTTCACTGCGTGCTCCATGCCCGGCTGACCCACATTGCGTCCTCCCCACTCCTCACCATCCACACAGCCTCGGGGTCATGGAGCCGGGAGCCAGGGAGCCTGAGCACGTGTGTGCACGCCACCCCATGGCATCAGAGTGTGGTGGTCACTTGTGTGAATCTGGGTGTCAGATTAAGTGGGGGCAGCTATGCGGGAGACTGAGGCAGGAGCATGTCATGGGAACCCCTCTTTACCTCCCAGTGCAGCCACAATGGGACCGTGTGCACCTTCCGGAACTTCACCAGTGCCACGCGGGCCGTGACTGAGTGGTACGTCCTCCAGGCCATCAACATCTTCTCCAAGGTGCCACTTGAGGAGCTGGTGAAGATGGGCTACCCAGCCGAGCACATGATCCTGGCCTGCCAGTTTGGGACAGAGCCCTGCAGCCACCGGTGAGCACCCTTGGCCACCCTGTGCCTTCCCTGCCCAGGGCTGTGCCCAGCGGACCTTCTGTCCTACCCGGTGGCTTGGCAGCTTGTGCATGCGTGGAACTGGCTCTGGGAAGCGAGGATGGGGAGAGGAAAGGCAGAGGCTGACCATGGCTGCAGCCCAGTGAAGCCCAGGCCTGGCCTGACGGGTGCTGTCTTTATTACTTTTCTGGTTGCTGGAACCAAATGCCCAACACCCAGCGTTAAAGGAGGGAAGGTTTACTTAGCTTTGTAAAGGTCCTGGTCCATAATCGCTGGCTCCATAATCGCAGAAAGCATTGGCAGAAGGGCAACCATTCATGGCGCCCACGCAATCGCAAAAGCAATAAGGGTACGACAAGCCTCTTGCTGCCCCTTTGACCCTATCCAGGCTATTTAGAGCGGGCAGCACTCACAACTTTAAAACTAGTGCCCCTGAGCCCCGCACAGCATCACACACTAGTCCGATCCCCACCTCTGAAAAGCCACCTATGACTGTGTGAGGCTTTGGGGGACCTGCAGACACAGGTGTGACAGGCATGATTAGTGGCATATACCACACACAGAGTTGTCCTCCCATGAAAGAGGGTCCCTGTCAGCCAGCCCCTGGCCATGAGTCCCCAGGGTGGGTCCCCTCACTTTCCACTCGAGAGGGCAGGAGAAGGGACAACTGTGAGATGTTAGCCACGAATACCCAGCCTCTGGGAGCAGATCAGAACCTGACAGAAAGTCTGGGGGCCACCCTGGCTTCACCCACTCCTCTGTGCTCTAAAACTGGCTTTTCTGGGAGGTGGAGGTCGGAGGGTCAGTACTTCAAGTCCAGCCTGGGCAACTTAATTACTTAGTAAGACACTGTCACAAATAAAAAATGAAAAAAGGGCTGGGGATGTTCAGTTTCCAGTACTGCGGGAAAAGGAAAGAGAAATAGGTAGGGAAGGAGGAAGGAAGGAAGGAAGGAAGGAAGGAAGGAAGGAAGGAAGGAAGGAAGGAAGGAAGGAAG
>PVIC010046657.1:0-14157 GCA_004025085.1 Thryonomys swinderianus
GATGTGACCACTCTGTTGCTGTGGAAGTGTCATGGGCACAGAGGAATGAGGAATGCAGAGTGAGAAACAGGAACGTGGACTGAAGGTAAGGCAGGCCTCAGAAGCAGTGATATGTGGGATGAAGTTTTTAAGGTGAAAGGAGACAGCAGACAGACAATGGGCCTAAAGCCCTTCCAGAAAGAGGCAAGCAATCAAGCAAAATGGTAGGGCCCATAAACACACGGTTATCTAATTACTGCTGTTTTTAATCCAGAGTCCTGATGAAGAGGAAGGTAAAATACAACTGAACAAAGTCATCAAGTGCTTTTACATTCTCAGTATTATTATTATTATTTTTGGCATGGGGGATTGAACCCATGACATTGTCTTGCAAGGGAGACAGTGGCACCCCTGAGCTAAATCCCCAGCTACAGTAACAGTATGATGATGGAATGACCCTGCAAAGATAACAGCTAGTTGTCATAAACAGAAAAGAATATGCGGGTGCCGGGTACCCATCATATGACCACCATGAAAACTGGGCCTTAAAAGCCCCTTGTGAGGCCCATATTATGGACCCTTTGCAAATGAAGAATTGAGCTGCAGGTGTATGACCTCACTTGCCACATAACCACAAAGTATTAGAGTGTAGATTTGAATTCAAGTTTTCTGCTGCTCATTCGGCTCTCTCCTACTGAAGATACCTCACTAGGGGTAGGTACTTGGTACATAAAAGATGTTCAGTAAATATCTGCAAAACAAAATCCTGGCCACATCTACTCTACTACAGTTTGGCAGTGGCAAAAGGACCAGGAAAAATGTGCTTACCCTCGTCTCCGGAGTGCCTGGCTCGGTTCACATCCTCAGGACGGTCCCTGGTTTCTGTGTCGTCAGTCATGGTTTCCTGTGGTCGAGCCACCAAGTTCCTGTCTCCATGGATACCAGTCTTCTGGATGTCTTCTGGGGTCACCTTATGAACATCTACCTACATACATAACAGGAGGGTACTTAGCCAATCTGTTCTTTGTTTACATGTGCTGTTAGTCATTCGTTCATCCCTTAAAGACAACAATCATTTATTATTTACTGTGCATTATTTAAAGCCGTTTTAGTAGACTCCAAGTTCTTTTTCTTCACTTTTTTTCCTGGTACCTGGGATCAAAATCAGGACCTTATGATTGCGAGGCACACACAATGTCACCAAGCTAAATCCTCGGCCCTAGACTCAAGTTTTACAGGGGCACATGCCATGTCCTTCATTTGTCTCTGAATGGCCAGTGGGTGGCTAGGACTGAGTCAATCCCACAGGACACAACACAGCAGGGACTGCAAGGCTGTCTCTCTGTGTATCCTTCTCACATAATCGTGACACTCCATCACCAGAAAGACATCACTAGGTCATCAGTCCTCTTGACAGAGTTTGGAGAGCCTAAATAGCCAGTCTCAGGCCTCACAGTTAGTAATTTACAGCGGTGGGACTTGACCTGAAAATCCTGTGCTCTTGACTGCTCAGGGAGGCTGAGCACATTCCTTCTCTTTTTCTTCTGTTTGCCTGACACTGTGTCTTTCTATCCACCACTTTTCTGTTCCTTTGTTCTGTGCTTCTCTCCAGTGTTTGTCAAGCACATACTACAGGGGAAAAGCACAGCTCTGAAGTGGATCTGGAGTAGATGAAGGGACAGTGCCCTGTACGCTGGTCACAGAGACAGTAGTGGTGGCAAATCGATGTAATGTGATAAATGTTAGTGAGAGAAGTCTTGCTCATGGCATGGAAACAGGACTGGGAGCGCGATCTCTTGACTGAGTGAGGGAGCTGGGAGACTTCAAACAGCAGGATTTATTAAACTGTGCTGTGAAAAATACAGGTCAGAGATCGATGGAGACAGGAAGACCTGCAGATGAACTGGCACGAGTGCAGGCAGGGGTATTTGGGAAGTATTAGTGGCCGCACCAGGGTAAGGGGGAAGGAGGGAAAGAGGTCAGGGAGGAGAAAGAAGAAAGGATAGAGATGAGGCTAAAAGATGGGACAGAGCAGGGCTGAGTGACAAAGAAGGCGATGAGCAAGGCAGAGAGGTTGGGCTTTATTCTTTAGTCATGGGAGCCAAGCAGGGAGAAACCTGATTAGCTTTACATCTCTGGAAGATCTAGGTAGACTGGCTGGAGGACACAGTGGAGAGAGAAGAATTAGACCAGTTGTAGCGATCTAAGAGTGTTCTAATGTCAAATGAAAATAAGAGAGACGATGCTGTCTCACCCACCACAGGAAAGGAGACCTGAGGGTGGACTGTGATGTTGTGTTTGAACGTATTTGGAAAGAGCTAAGGTAATGAATAAATACAGTGTGTGAATGATCCTGAGTTGTTGGTGGGGTCACGGGCCAACTGTGTGGTGAATAAGGGGAAGGCCGTTCATTTAAGTCACAGAGCCAAAAATGAGAGTTTTAAATAGGGGAAAGCGACAAGGAAGTAATGAAGACAGTGTTTTCCACAGTGACCAGTTTCCTTCAGTGTGACCCTTGGAGAAGAAGCGCACTGACTGCTGCCCTTGGGAATCTCCTGCAGACATGGCCTGAATCACAGCAGATGGTGTCTTCTACCCCAAGGGCCACCCACCCAGCCCCACTTCTCCCTCCACTCACCTCATATCCTAACAAAACAGTAACTTCTAAATTTGAACCCACTCCATAAAGCAGGGACCCCATTAGTGGTAGCCTGACACCGTACCTGGCTCCTGCCATTTAGCCAGCAATGAAAATGAGCCCACTCCTGCTTTTTTATGGTCAGTATCCTTACGGTTTTTTTTTCTTTTTCTTTTTTTACTTCCTTCTCATATACTCCGGATCAGCCCCTTCCTAGTCTCCACCATCAGTACTCACCTGTGGCATCACATTCCCCCCTGGCCTTACACCCAGCGCAGTTCCCTGGCTCTGGATCCCGTCTTTCTTAATCACTGACTCTTCTACCCTTTGAGTTACTCTGCTCTGTGATTCTCTGTTTACACCCAGCCTCGTCCGCCCTGATGCCTATTCACTAGTGCAGGCCTACACCCAGCACGTGGTGTTCAGTTTATCCCAGTCCTGCGGGTAGCCCTGGAAAAGAGAAGCCATTTTGATCCAGCATCTCAAGTGCTTCAGCACTGACAGTAACTCTGGCAGTGTGTTGAAGCTACCAACACTCCACTGAAGGGGAACGTGTCAGCTGGAGATTCTGTCACACACATCGCCACATCTCACGTTGATAAAGTAGGTCCCACCTTCATGCTACGCTTGTGTCTTACAAAGTGCTCGCGTGCATTTTATTTCTCTTTATCACTAAAGCAGACCTGGAGATGGCAGTTGGGTGAGGATCACACACTCTCATTTTCCTGCTAAGATGAACCCTCTGAGAAACAGACTCTTCCTAGCAGGACCTCAGAGCACAAAGTTTAAGGTGCCCTTCGCTCCACAGTGGGCAGGTGCAGGGTTTCAATGTGTCTCCAGCTTAGCTCCCTAAACGTGTGTATGAATGGTGTTGGAGATGGGAAAATGGTTATCTGAGATCACACAGGCACTGTGACGAAGGCCAGCCGCGATTCCGCTTGGGCCCTCAGCAAAATGCTACATTGCTGCCCGGGTAACACCAAGGCCCACATTCAGCAGCAGCCCACAGACTCTCCCTTCCAGGGTCCGGTTATTTTCTCATAAGCACGAGATCCACAAATGTGGGTTGTGACACTGGATTTTTCCCTGTGGAAGGGGTACCTATTAAAGGCTGGTTCTAAGGGGACAGGAGTCACACTATCTACTAGCTCACTATACATTTTCTGAGTCTGATATCACAGGACTCGAGGTTCAGAATCCTAGCCTGCAAGTCTGGAAAACCCTGGTGAACAGGGGAAAACCAACAACAAAAGACCATTCCTTGCTCACAAAGAAAGCGCACTACATCAAACCTGTACACTTCTTTGAGTTATAAACTTAGTACGGAAAGAAAACACAATACCTTGTGGAGTTCTTCAACTTCATAAGTTGCTGAAATATACAAAAAAGTTATTGTAAGACACTGTCTATCCATTTCTCACTGTACAGCACAGTACTTATGCAAGATACACAGCTCAGCACCCCCGCCTTCAAAGCACCAGTCCTGGGGACCTCTGCAGTCTGGGGAATCTTGGGGTCACTGATCGTGATTTAAAGCTCTGCGGGGATTTCCAGTGTGGAATTGATAGTCAGTGGAAGCATACAAAGCCATTTGAAGTTTCCTGGTTTAGTAATAGATAACATATTCCATACTTAAAAGAAACCACTGACATTTAGTGATAAACCTTAGAAGACAAACTTGAAAGGAGAAAGGGCTGACAAAAGTCTAAATCCGACTTCATGAAATGAACTCCTTCACACTCCAAAAGCATTTTGTTTCCCCAAGCAGCTTGAAAAGAGGATCCCACTGACCACGGCTCAGTTAGCTTCTGATCTTCCTCATGGTTCTGTGGCTTTTATGATCACTACCTTAACTGTTAGCAAATGTAAGGGTGGCAACAATTTGGATTCAAGTCTGTCCTGCTACTTCTTTGCTGGGAGATTTCAGACAAACTACCTGGTTTCTTCGCATCTCAGTTTGCTCATCTGTGAAACTGGCCCCACTTGGTAGCTACTTTACAGAGTTAGAGGGAAAGTTAAAGGGTATGATGTGAGAAAAGCATCAGGTTGTGTTTTTCCATAAAACTGATTACTTGGATCATTTTTTCCTTAAAAGTTTACTGCAAAAGATTTCTCCCTGTTAATGAATTTGTAAACAAGTAGGACTACTTTTTTTTTTCTCTTTTTCACTGGTAGGTCCCTCCAGGTTTTGCTCAGAAAATTACCAAAGCAACTTGTTCCATTTCTAAGTTTTATTATAAACATAAAACTAATGATAAACATAAACTAATTGATAAAACTAATGAAATTCTAGAGTTTTCTTAAGGCCTATTAAGACCTGATTATCAACACACAAACCTAAAATTCTGCATGGATGATTAATAATATGTACCTTTTCTTGGATAGCTGTATACTTTTACTCATTTTTCTCTTTTCTCTTTCTTCCTCTCCTTCTACTTGTGAAACTGGGGATGGTAAACTCTCTACCGTTGAGCTACATCCCCTACCTTTCCAATGACTTTTAATTAAAACGTTTTTTTCTGCTACTCTTTGCTTCAAAACTTTGTTTAGCTATTAATACTTTCAAAAATATCTATTTATGATGTAATTTTCCCTATATCCATTCCATTGATTTGTTTTCTAATTAAAAAAATAATAATTTCTTCTTACGTCCTCCAATTTATTCACCAGTCTGTGCTTTCAAACTATGCTTTGTTTCCTTTAGTCATTTGGGGGAGATAAATGATATTAACTTTTGGGTCAGGTGTGAGAATTAGGTCAAACTTTATTCTTCTAAGCTATCTTTATCCTATTTCTCTTAACTACATAGTTAGAAGGCTATCTTTCCTCTGTTGAATGGATTTGCATTTTTGTGAAGAAAAAGTCAGTTTGGCATATTTGCACAGGCCTACTTTTGGGTTGTCAGTCTTGTTCCATCATTCTAGTGTATCCACCATTACGATCCTTTGCCTTGATGACTATAGATGTAAGTGTTGAAACTGGGGAGATTGATATTTCTCTTACTTTTTTCAAAATTGCTTTTAGCTACTGTGGTTCCTTTGCTTTTCCACATGTACTTTAGAATAATCTTGTCCGTATCTACAAATCATCTTTCCAGGATCTGTATAAGAATTGCCTTGAGAGGCTGGAGGTTTTAGCTCAGTGGTTCCGGTGTCTGCCTTGTAAGCACAAGGTCCAGAGTTCGATCCCGGTAACCACATACCATAATGCCAGGCATGGTGATTTATGCCCACCAGCAATCAGTAGCACATACCACAGTGTCAGCATGGTGGCTCACACCTATAATCGCAGTACTCAGGAGGCAGAGGTGGGAGGATTACTATGAGTTCGTGGCTAATTTGGGCTATATAGTGAATTTAGGGCCAGCCTGAACTACAAAATGAGACCCTGTCTAAAAAAAAAAAAAAAAAAGAATTACCTTGACTTTGTATGTCACTTGGGAAAAATTGATGTTTTTATAATATTAACTCTTACTCCATAATGCAGTAATTTTACCCATTTAAATTTAATCTAAATTTTACAGTTTTCAACATGAGTCTTCTACATGCTGTTAGATTGCAGTTTAAGCATTTATTTCGAGAGACTGTAAAAGATATTTTTCATCATAGTGGCCATTGTATTCATCACTAATATATAAAAATACAGCTGTGTCCTGTAACCTTGCTGAACTAGTTAGCTCCAGGAGAGTTTGGAGGTTTTACATTTGTTTGAAAATTCCTTCGGAGTTTCTACTTGGACAACCATTTCACTGCAAATAAAGGTTGTCTCCCTTCTTTTGTTTTGACCTGTACCTTACATTTTGTACTTCCTTGCTTTTACTGGCTAACTTCTCAGCACTCTGTAGAATGGTAAAAAGGCATTCCTTTTTTTTTTTGAGACAGGGTTTCGCTTTGTAGTTCAGGCTGGCCCTGAGCTCATTATGTAGCCCAGGCAAGCCTGTAACTCAGCAATCCTCCTGTCTCTGCCTCCCGAGTGCTGGGATGACAGGCATGAGCCACCACGCCTGGCACTGTGGAATGTGGTATTGATGGCTGGTGGGCGTGAGTCACCACACCCAGCACTGTATGTGGTTTCTGGGGATTGAACTCAGGACCTTGCGCTTGCGAGGCAGGCGCCGGAACCACTGAGCTAATCCTCTGGCCCAAAAAGGCATTCTTTTGGGGAGCGGTATTCAGTATTCATCACTAAGCATCATGTTTAGCATAGGCTGTCTGTAAATATGTCTACCAAGGTGCGAAAGTGAACCCTTTCTTAATTTTTCCAAGAAGTTTTACACCAAGGATAGATGTAGACTTTTGTCCAATTTCTTTCTGCATACAGTGGAAATGTGAGTGGCAGTTTGAATTTATGATGGCTTCTTCTACAGTACAGCACTACAATTTTTGCTGATCATACTGTGGTTTTGTGTTCCATTATACATTACAATGTATGTAAGAGCTGTGCATGAAAGAGTTACGCAAATGAATGTGAGTTATGTATATTAGAGTTATGCAAATGAAGGCAAAGTCAGCAAATTAGAGGCTACTTTGACCATTTCTTTGTTCTGAATACTATATACAGTCCCTCGTTTAGTGACCAATTAATTCATTTAACAACCTGGGACTCTGTTGTTAAATGAGAAACATCTGTACTTGCATGATGACTTCCTCTGCAGCTCAAGCTCTCTGATCCTCAATTTCCTGCCTGTAGCTAAGTACACAGGACTTAACTTGGAGCCACAGTCCAGAGTCCTGGCTCAACAAATGTTCATGTTTATTACAGCCCTAATATTTATGGGTTTTGCAGAGAAACTGGGTTGCTCCATAGGCAGAACAAAGACACTGGAATTTGAAGAAATGTTACGAGTCTCTGATTCATCTTTTTACCTGAAGGGGTCCCTTTTTCACCAAAAGGTCTGAGCACTGTCATTAATACCAGAGGCCAGAAGGGTTAGCTCTGAGCCAGCGGTCAGACTCATTAAACTCCCTGCTGCTGTCCAGATTAGACATGGGGGTCTAATTCTCATAGTCTGTTATCTCCTTCTCCACACACGGAGGGACCAGAGACTTCAAGAAAGATACCAGGGTAAGAGGATAAAGTTTCTATAGGAGGAGAAGGGAGAAAAATGAATCACCGTATCTGATTCTTCCTTCCACATATCTACAAAAGGCAAAGCAGCCAAGTCGGTTGGTGAAGAAGAGACAATAAATAGTGGAAACGGCAGGAACAGGAGTCATGAATAGCATTTGATGCCCAACTTATTTATATTTTTAAGGCACCACATATAGGAAAAAATAGAAATGAGAGGGTAGAACAGAAAGACTGTGACTTTTTTAAAGTTGTAGTTAATGAGAGAGAAAATACCATTTTTGACACATTTTTATTCCACACAGGGTTACAATATTAATTGGCTTAGCAGACTTACAATCAGCAATTTCTTCTGCAGTGCACAGGTTAATGGAGTTGCCAGAGTGTCTCAGATAGGAAATTGTGGCCTCATAATTATGTGGTTCTTCAAATGCCTCACTGAGGATCAGAGAGAGAAAAGAGGTTACTCAACGTAAAACATTTCTTTAAGCACATTTTAAAGGTCTTTGTATTTTTTGCCTCCTCAGAGAATTAATGTATGTCTGGCCAATATGGCAGCCTAAGAAGATATGGAAGGCACACTCCCCTACACAGATGGGCACTCTGGGAGAAACAGAACACTCGAGAAATATTGTGTGATGATTACATAGCTCGGGCAGAAATCAGTACAGTAAAACCTTCAGGTGCCATACATAATGTGGAAACAATAGAGAGATGCATATAGGGATTGCTAAGGGTCTGCAGGGGAAACTGAGGCCACCTAAGGTGAGTACAGAATGACTGGGAGCCAGGGACATCCTGTTGGAGTCAGAAAGTAAGTCTGAAAGCGAGACTGAAACTAGAGTCATGGCGCACTACTCCTGCCAGTTTCGAAAATACCCGTCTGTTCTCCAGGGAATACGCAGAAGAGCCTGTTCTCTGACGGGGGGCCATGGGAACTGCAAGACTCAACCATAAGCGGCTACCTCAAAGCCCAGCACTGAGTGCAAATGTGGGGTCTAAATTCATTCTGTCTGTGTATTTCAGAGACATAAAGCCCAGACAGCCACTTGAAATTCAAACCTTCCTTGTTAACACAAATCTGACATAATTCCATAAAGATGCTTCTACAAGCCAGGCTATGTAGGCTTCCAAAGCAAACAGTCCCTCTTAAAACCAGCTTAGAGTTAAGACCTAAACCCCACAAAATGATGAGGCATCATGGGAAGTTCAGAGCGTTCAGCTCATGGGGGAATGAATAATAGAAAAACATGACAGAGAATTGAAAATAAGTGTTTTTCAAGTTAGGCGAAAGGCAGTGAGTAATAAACACTATTAGGTAAAAACGAGAGATTATCAAAAGAAGAGCTTAAAAATCTAGAGAGGATAAAAAGAGTCTCGAAAAGCATAAATGCTTTTAAATTACTACAGATGCTGAGATAATAAAGTAGATGTAGCAGAAGAAAGAAATGATAAATTTATTTAATCGGAGGGAATCAACCCGAGTCATCTCACAGAGAAATTAAAAGACAGGAAATATTAACAGAGAACTGAAGAGATGGGGAGCTGGACCGAGAAGGCCCGGGGTGCCTACGCCAGGGTGCTAAAAGAAGAGAGAATAATGAGGACTCAGGATTCACATGACAGTAGCCAGAGCTTTTCAGAATTGAAAAGGACCAAAATTTCCTGATTGAGGCAGATTTAGTCATGAGAAACAGTAAACCCACACATATAGTTTATAATAAGTTTATACAACTCAAATAAAACATGAAAGCTGTGTGAGAGAAACTACCTACTAACTACCTACTAACAGAAGTCAGAATGGCAACGGACTACTCATTAGTAAGTACTTGTGGGAGAATATGGATGACATATCAATACGTGGAGAGAAGGACGCTGTCGATCTAGACTTCTCTTCCTGCTGGGTTGCCATCCAACAGTAAGGGAGAAGCAAAGATGTGTCTGGAATACAAGTATACGCATTGATTACCTGGACATCTTTGCTGAAATGTACTGATATGAGGTATTTTGGGCAAAAGAAACTGAACAAGTGATGGGCATGGTGGCTCACGCCTGTAATCCCAGCACTTGGGAGGCAGAGACAGAAGGACTGCTGAGTTCGAGGCTTGCCTGGGCTACATAGTGAGCTCAGACCCAGCCCGAACTACAAAGTGAGACCCTGTCTCAAAAAAAAAAAAACAAAACTGAACAAGTAATGAAAAGGGTCGGAAAAAACAGTATCAAACAAAGAAACTTATAAAGCTATTGGGAAATCTAAATAAATTTTGACTGAAAAAATAATTTGGAGAAGTTTGCAAATAGGATGGAATCAAAGTATTAAATAACATGGAAGGTAGTGACAGGAGACTGGAAATAATCCTCAGAATTTTGGATTGAGAAGTAGGACAGATTTTTTTTTTTTTTTTTTTGAGACAGGGTCTCACTTTGTAGTTCAGGCTGGCCCTGAGCTCACTATGTAGCCCAGGCAAGCTGCTGCGAACTCAGCAATCCTCCTGTCTCTGCCTCCCGAGTGCTGGGATTACAGGCATGAGCCACCACGCCCGGCACTGTGGTATGTGGTATTGATGGCTGGTGGGTATGAGTCACCACGCCCAGCATTGTATGTGGTTACTGGGATCGAACTCAGGACCTTGCGCTTGTGAGGCAGGCGCTGGAACCACTGAGCTAAATCTCCGGCCCAGTAGGACAGATTTTTGACAATCATTAGGCTTTGTTAACTATAGATGTCAATATATAGCTGTTAGCACTAAAAAGAAGAGAATATTTAACTTCTCAACAGTGGAATATTCAATAGAAAGGTTTAAATGTTTGCAAAGGATAGAAAAGGAAGGAAAACACAAGAATAGAAACTGCATGAATTTTAATGTTAAAAATTCTGAAATAAGGGCTGGAGATTTAGGTCAGTGGTTCCCGTGCCTGCCTCACAAACGTGAGGTCCTGAGTTCGATCCCAGTAACCACATACAATGCTGGGCGTGTTGACTCACGCCCACCAGTAATCAATACCACATAGCACAGTGCCGGGCGTGGTGGCTCATGCCTATAATCCCAGCACTCGGGAGGCAGAGGCAGGAGGACTGAATTTGAGGCTTGCCTGGGCTACATAATAAGCTCAGGGCTAGCCTGAACTACACAGCGAGACCCTGTCTCAAAAAAAAAAAAAAAGATAAAAATTGTAATAAATGGGCATAGAATTAACCTACTTCAAATAAAATAAACTATATCTGAATGAATGGCTTAAAACCCAGCTTATGCTCTTAAAAACATAAATAAATGGAAAAAGGGACCCAAATCAAATACTGCCAAAATAAAACTAATGTAGGCATATTTTTGTTTTGTTTTGTTTTTGTTTTTTTGAGACAGGGTCTTGCTTTCTAGTTCAGGCTGGCCCTGAGCTCACTATGTAGCCCAGGCAAGCCTCGAACTCAGCAATCCTCCTTTCTCTGCCTCCCGAGTGCTGGGATTACAGACGTGAGCCACCACGCCCGGCTAATGTAGGCATATTAATATCATCAGATCAGACATCAGCAGGACTGGTGGAGAAAAGGAGAAAGTGCACATGAGTGTAAACACATGCCTCAGACAGAAGAAGGAAGACAAAATTGAGTAAGTTTTAGCTTTTCAAAAACCTAAGAAAATGTTCAGACCAGTTCTCTGCCAAAAAATTTGAAAATTTAGAAAAAATTGGCAAACTGGTATAGAAATACAACATTAATAGAAAAAACAAACAAAAATCCTAGTTGGCCAATAAATCATTAAAGGGCTTGGGTCAGGAGCACTGCACACACCCAGTCTTCTCCTTGCCTGCCTTCCCCCTCAAACTCCCTCTCCTTTTGCTCCCTAACAATTTAGAAGCAAGTTTTATTTAAACGTTTTCTGAGAACAAAAGAGAAGGCAAAACTACTCATTTAAAAGAGAATAATTTTGTCATGCAAACCACAAAATGATTAAACAATATAAGACAAATATAGCTAAATCTCAAGACACTTTATCCCAAATCCACCAAATAAAATCCAGATAAAGTGAATTAATCAATATTAAAAATAATGCAAGAACTGCAGTTTATTCCAAGTCCTAAGGATGGCTCAACATCAGATAGATCACTGTAATTAATCAGATTTTTAATAGCAGAAGAAAGACTATTTTAATAGATACAAAATATTCCATAGTGTTAAACTTTCTTAACTACCTTAACCTTCAGTGATTATCATGTGGGGTTTTTTTTGTTTGTTTGTTTTGTGACAGGGTCTCCCTTTGTAGTTCAGGCTGGCCCTGAGCTCACTATGTAGCCCAGGCAAGCCTCGAACTCAGCAATCCTCCTGCCTCTGTCTCCTGAGTGCTGGGATTACAGGCGTGAGCCACCACGCCCAGCACTGTGGTATGTGGTATTGAATGCTGTTGGGCATGAGTCACCACGCCCAGCATTGTATGTGGTTACCAGGATTGAACTCAGGACCTTGCACTTGCAAGGCAGGCGCTGGAACCACTGAGCTAAATCTCCGGCCCCGATTATCATGTTTAATGGTGAAGTGTGACAAAAAGCTAACATCTAGATAAACTCATTTCAAAACTTTTGGAAGGGAAAAGGACAAACCCATGAAAAATGGACAAAAGTACACAACAGATATTACACAAGAGTAAAATTGGATCCCTCAATTCACAGTAAACAAAGAAATGGGTAGGAAGACAATGAAAATTTAGTTCATACCTATCAGATTAGCAAGATTACGGTTGGAATGTAATACTTCATTTGTCACGAAAATGGAGAAACAGGAAACCTTTGCACTGCTTTGTAAGCAGTGGCAAAAAAGGTTATTGGCATAACCTTTGTTGGATAATTTTTTAGTATCTAGTAAGATCAATATTGCTTACTATTTAGCAGTTCTACTTCTAAATAAATAGCTTTGAGAAACTTGCTTATATTCACCTAGAGACCTAGGAGGATGGTTGCTACAACATTATTTGAAATGGTAAAAATTTAAAACCACCTCAGTGCCTTCCAGTAAGACAATACATTGTGGGTTCATTTGATGAAACATAGCTTAGCAATTATAATTAATAAACCAGGCTTACATGTAGCAACATGAAATATGAAAATTGCTTAGTGGAAAAAAACAAGTGGTAGGAGAAAAATTAAGATATCATATATTCAAAACTTTATAGTTCAAGGATAACTAATCCCTAAAAAGATAAACTTCTAATTTCATGATAGGAGTTTCCTGAGTAGGAGAAATGGAACTGTGGAGTCACAGGGGATACTTACCTGTATACATAACCCGTGGGAAACAGTAACCTCATTACCCTGCCCTGAATGTGGCTAGTCAGAGGAGAACCAATTATCCATCGTCCTACCACCTACACACAGAAGAAGCCTTGCATTGGGGGTTTCTTCCTGACTTTTTCCCCATTTATATGCAGGTTCACATAGATTCTGTCATAACAAATGAAAGGATGGGGATTCTCTTTTCTTTTGCTTCTCTGCTTAGTAGTACATCACGAGCACGCTCTACCCAAATATTTTACCTCCTTTGCCTCTGTTCCTTGTACATGTTCTCTGTAATAATTTCAAAGATACAGAAACAGTTCACTTTGCTGGAATAGAAAAATTGTGAATTCTAATGCTTCAATAACTTCTCTCATCATATTTTTGTTGTTCTCTCCCTGCATGAAATAATTGAGAGAAACTTTCTTAAATTATAGGCTACGTCATACATCTCAGGCTCTAAGGGCCTAACAACCTCATCGAGTCTATGGTAAATTAACTTTATTAATAAGAAACAATTTGTGGAAGAATTGAAAGAAGAGGTCTAATCAATTTCTTATATGGCTTTTGTCAGAAATGACTAAATAGCTGCCTTCGCATGGTTATAAAGAAAAAATTCCAACCACATGTTTTTCTTACAAAAAGATAACTTTTGGATCAATTGTCTTTACAGAGAGGCAGGCCCAAGACTAATGTTAGAAGGGAAAAAGGTTACTGCAGGTATATTTAAACCTGCTTTGCTATTTGACAATCTTTTATCTTTTTTTTTTATCTTACTGAACTAAGCCCAAGATCCACCTTGGTTTTATACCGTGTGGATCAATATAAAGAACTTGGTTTGCACAGACGAAATAACTGATTTAAATTTTTTTTTTTTTTTTTTTTTTGCTTTTTTGGAGACAGGGTCTCGCTTTGTAGTTCAGGCTGGCCCTGAGCTCACTATGGTGCCCAGGCAAGCCACCGCGAACTCAGCAATCCTCCCGTCTCTGCCTCCCGAGTGCTGGGATTACAGGCATGAGCCACCACGTCCGGCATTGTGGTATGCGGTGTTGATTGTTGGTGGGCGTGTCTCCACGCCCAGCATTATATGTGGTTACCGGGGATCGAACTCAGGACCTTGCGCTTGCGAGGCAGGCACCGGAACCACTGAGCTACCCCCCCTGCTCTATTATTATTTTTTGAGACAGGGTCTCGCTTTGTAGTTCAGGCTG
>PVIC010046658.1:0-14158 GCA_004025085.1 Thryonomys swinderianus
CTTTTCCTCTGCCAACCCCTGCTACCATGCCATTTTTTGCCTTGGAGTCCCAGATCTTGGACTGAATCCTCTGAAAACTGTAAGCCAAAATAAACCTTTTCTTCCATGTTGCTAAGTCTCAGATATTTTAACTGGAGTTAATGTGTTAATGATATAGTGATACATTTGTTTGTGTCTAATTAGAAAGTTCTGGAGAATACACATTAACTTAATAACTTACATTAACTTAAAAAAAAGGTTATCACTCAAAATTGTTTTGCATTTCTCTTTTACAAAAGGTAATATATATATATATATAGAGAGAGAGAGAGAGACAGATATATATATATATATATATATATATATATATATAATTTTACTGTATGGTGAAATAAGTAAAATTTAAAAATCTATGAATTCAAGTAAAAATTGCCATCAAAGTTTGATTGGATATGTCAATATGAATTTAATATCCTCTTAATTTTTAAAATGTAATTTCTCTAAATCTGTCCATTGAAAAGACTTAGAAAACATCATTCCTGTAGTAATGAGCAACCCTAGTGTCTTGAGTATAGTAGCAAATGTATATAAGTCTGGGTTGGATTATAATCATAGGGAGTAGCAATGATATGAAATTTTCTGTTGCTGCCTCAAAAGGATTTAAGAGTCAACTTCAGGAGTCTTTCCCTGGCTAAATGTGGGATTATTTAAGCCAAAAAGAATAACCACTGTCAGGGACTGAATATCAAATACATTTCATGATCTCCTTGGGAGGATACCAGGAGAAATGTCTAATCTAGTAGAAAATTGGTTATACTGGAGGATATAAGCAATAATCCTTTTCTCTTTCAATAAAATGTAAAAGGAAATTTCTTTTTAATGCAACATCTAACTTGTTAAACAGGAGGAAAACATAATAAATTTTGCAAACCTACAATGAGATAATATAAAAAATGATCATCAATATTTTCTAATATAAAATGAAGGATGAGCTGGGCATGGTGGCTCACGCCTGTAATCCCAGCACTCGGGAGGCAGAGACAGGAGGATTGCTGAGTTCGAGGCTTGCCTGGGCTACATAGTGAGCTCAGAGCCAGCCTGAACTACAAAGCGAGACCCTGTCTCAAAAAAAAAAAAAAATGAAGGATGAGAAGGCATTAACAATCTTGTCATAGGAACATAAAATAACACTGATCAGGAAATACTGGCTAAATAAGATGTATAAACCTAACCTGAATCTGTTTAAACATCTAGAATTTTTACTTGACAGAAATGCAGAGATCAGAAAGTCAGACAAAATGGCAACATAGAAATGCAAACAGTGGTGAAAAGTTGGATGATATTTAAACACTGACTAGGTTTTTAACTTTGACAAGAAATTACTACTTATTTCTAGATGATTAACAGTTGTGCTTTCAGAAGTTTCTGTTGGTTTAAAATATCTAGTGTAATACTGAATGATGAAGACTATCAAGTTTTGAATTTGTTTCAAAGCAGTTTAGTGGTTCTGCACATGTAAGCCACAGCAAGACCAAGTTGGCCTATGAAAAGATAGCTACTGAAGAGAGGTAATATGTACATAGAGAATTTCCTACACTTACCTTGTATGTTTGAATTTCCCATGATAAAATATCTTACAATATTATACCAGATAAAAAATGGCCAGGTGTGGTGGCTCACGCCTGTAATCCCAGCACTCGGGAGGTAGAGACAGGAGGATTGCTGAGTTCGAGGCTTGCCTGGGCTACATAGTGAGCTCAGAGCCAGCCTGAACTACAAAGCAAGACCCTGTCTCAAAAAAAGAAAAAAAATGATGTTTGATATTCTACCACCCATCTTCCCAACATTGGATATGTAAGTAGAAGTACTCAAGAGAATATCTGAATTATAATTTAAATGATTCAACCTTAACCGAGAAAAGATAAAGACTTAAATGATTCAATTGTTTATTTCACTAATTTAAGCTCATGTTAATTTTAAGCACTTTGACATTTTGAGTATGAAATGAAAAAAATATGTTAAAATGTATACAATTAATATTTACTTGAAAAGTATAAGTATTCTCAGATTTTTGCTTATAGAAACTTTACAAGAAAAAAGTATTTAAAGACCCAGAGTCCTTAGAATATAAGAAATATTTCATATTTACACAAAAGGACAGATGTCAGAATAGCAACTGTCAATTTTAAAAAAGTAGTCATTCTAAACATAAACCTTATCTGGTATTTAAGCGGTTTAAATGCTTACTGGGGCAGGAAACAGTAGAAGGAAAAGCTATGAGGTTATGTGGGTGGTGCTGGTTATGAAGAGTTAAGAATCTTTGGCCATCTTCATGCTTGTAGAAAACACCACCCAAGCTCATAAAGACAAAGAGAACGTAAGATCTTGATGAGTTGGGAGAATCCTATAATACCAGAGAAAAAAATTCTGCTCATCTCAATTTCTCAAAAGATGCTAGGACCTTGATACAAATCAACAGATGTCAATTAAGATAAATACAGATGTCATGCACATGTGAGAGGTAAAGCGTAAGGCCAGCCCACTTGAAGCTGAGAAAACTAACAATCTTTGAAAGATTTAGGTCTGAAATTTTAGAAATAAAAATAATACAGATATCTCCCAAATCAGCTAAATATTTTTTCTCCCAGGCAGTCATATTTTCAGAATCAAATTGAGTTATAAAGGCCAAAATGTGGGGGATCATATATGAAAGCAGGTCTGCACTTATTTGCAAGTTGCTGAATACAAAATATATGTTTATACAACTGGAATATTCTAGGACCCTTGAAATAATTGTGCATTTCTTTTAAAAACCATGGATTCACTTTGAGTATCCTAAATAAGTACACATAGAGCTGAAGATTTGTAGGACAACCTTTACTTATTGGAAGAGAACTATTCCATGATATTTCATAAATTTTAAGCCTGATTCCCTGGATATTAGATTCTAATGTAAGAAACTTGTAGAAAGCAAGAGTCAAAAAATTAATTATACTTTAAAGCTAAATTATTTTTATTAGAATCCTTAAAATGATTAACATCTGGGCCGGAGGGTTAGCTCAGTGGTTCTGGCGCCTGCCTCGCAAGTGCAATGTCCTGAGTTCGATCCCTGGTAACCACATATAACGCTGGGTGTGGAGACACGCCCACCAACAATCAACACCGCATACCACAATGCCGGACGTGGTGGCTCACTCCTGTCATCCCAGCACTCGGGAGGCAGAGACAAGAGGATTGCTGAGTTTGCGGCGGCTTGCCTGGGCACCATAGTGAGCTCAGGGCCAGCCTGAACTACAAAGCGAGACCCTGTCTCAAAAAGCAAACAAACAAACAAAAAAAGATTAACATCTGACTCAGATTATGTTCTTACAGTCTATTTGTTTGATCATTACATTAAGAAGTGTATGGCAGAACCAAAGCATTTCATGCATAAAATATATCATGTTCAATTTAGAAAGAGACATAAAATTTTAGGGGTTGAATTTAGTGAAGCACAGATAAAAAAATCACAAATCAAATTTTATCATGTGGGATTTAAAATCTGACATATTACTTTAGTGGTATTAATAAACATATGGAAATAATTGAAGAAACATTACATAGCCTGATAGTTAAAAACCAAACTCAAAGCTCCCATCAAAACTAGAAAAGTCAGGTTTTATCTCAAGGGTACCCTCTTCTGTCCCTTACCAATACTACCCTATCTCCTAAAAATTCATTTAGTTTAAATTCTATTAATAGCTGCCAGTATATGTCAATTTTTTATGCCTCAATTTCTTGTGACAAAAAAGAGTATAGCAATTCAAAATAATTGCCATCTTGAAACATATGAAATGTTCATATATGAAATGTTTGCATGTATTCCAAAGATTAAGATTTTATATATTCCATTGTGTCATGAAATATATCTTTTAAAAAATTTATTGGTTTTTTGTGACAAGATTTCATTATGTAGCTCAGGCTGACCTGAGGATCACTCATGGTGATACTCCTTTCTCAGCCTCCCAAGTGTTGGTACTACAGGCATGTCCCACCATGCCAGCCATGGACTATATCTGATATAATGTATTTTATAAAGTTATCTAAGAATGCTCACCTGAAACTCAACTTGTTAACAAATACACGGTCTGCATATTTTCTAGACTATATTTCTAAGAATGTTTGTTTTAAAGACAGCCTTGGGGGATAGAAATAGGGGTTTTTTAGAGCTTGGAGGGTCTCCCATTGAGAAGATAACAGACATGCACAGTGCCTGGTATAAAGATAATTCAAGTTTTCTTAGCACAATTTTTTTCTTGTGTCATGAAATCCACTCCACATACAGATATCATCTTCCTTCATGTTGCATGACAGGAGTCATACTTCAAGAAAGCATCAAAAAAGAAAAAACATCTAGTATTCTGACTGTATTATTATTGCAAGTAATGAATAATCCTTTGTCCTTTATCTAGGCATCTTGTGCTTTCATCACAACCCAAGACATATGACAGATTAATTTGTGGGTTTACAATGGTAAAAATTCCAGATATTGCCATTCTGTTAAGTGCGTTTTGATTTCTTTTTAGTATGTTTAACTCTAAAAGTTTGAATATTCTAAATTATCTGTGATTCTCTGAAGTCTGCTTAATTACAGCCAACACCATGAGATACCACCACAATGTTCTCCGTGGATCTTCATGACTTGATTTCAGCCATTTCCCCAGTTAATGTTGCTTAAAAAGAAATTACCCCGGGCAGGAGATTTAGCTTAGCAGTTCCAGCGCCTGCCTTGCAAGCGCAAGGTCCTGAGTTTGATCCTGGTAACGACATACAATGCTGGGCGTGGTGACTCATGCCCACCAGCAATCGATACCACATACCACAATGCCTAGCATGGTGGCTCACACCTGTAATCCCAGCACTGAGGAGGCAGAGACAGGAGGATTGCTGAGTTCCATGCTTGCCTGGGCTAGATAGTGAGCTCCGGGCCAGCCTGAACTACAAAGTGAGACCCTGTCTCAAAAAAAAAAAAAAAAAAATACCCCTCTGTGACCAAACTACTAATTTATTACCCCTAGTTCATGTCATTAGTGATCTAATCAGATGTGACAAAGTATGTAAGAGAAGATGATTGTAATATAAATATAACCTTCCAAAGCTCCCAACACAACCAGAAACTAGAAAAGACAGGCTTTATCTCAAGTGTACCCTCTTCCATCCATTACCAACACTGCCCTATCTCCTAAAATTCATTTAAATCCTATTAATAGTTTTCAGTATATGACAAATTTTTTGCCTCACTTTCTTGCAACAAAAGAGTATAGCAATTCAAATAAATTACAACTGTATTCTGAAAGTGAATAGGCCAATGTAGTTCGGTTTTTAAATGAAAGGCATTAAAATTTTAAATTATTATTTTATTTCACTCCTACCAGAGTTGCCTTTACCTTTTTCTAAAGAAAATGCAATTTATGTCCAAGAGGAAACATCTTTCCTACTCATGGCTTGATGATGTGAGTGCCACATCTCTGTAAATTACATTTTGTCCTACTTCTAAAATGATATAATATTTTCTTTATTATTAGTAGTACAACTTTGCAGTACATGATGTCTGCATTTCTCATATGGAGTTGCTGTGAGTACAGAATATTTTTGAATTCCTATTTCCATCCCCTTTCCCTTTACCTCTAAATTCCCTACTTCCTATTATTGTTCTTTTATTTAGATTTTACGTTTCTCAGATAGGTGAAGTCATGCAATAGTTAAACTTGGGGGTCAGATTTATTGCACTTACCAGTATGGTCTTGAGGTGTATCCATTTTCCTACAAGAGACATGAGTTCATCTTTCTTTTATGGCATTATATAAATCAACATCTCAGTCTCTCAGTACATATGAATTTTGCAATTTGTCAAATTTCTATTTATATCTATCTCTCTACTCTAATTTTTGTGAAAATAAATTGTTACCATAGTTTCACTAATTTGAGGTTAGTAAGTGTAAGGAAATTCTTTACTATCCCAAACTATAATTTTTGCTATGAATTTTCTTGAGAACTTTACAAAATACCTGATACAAAAGTAAGTCCTGAATGATTTTTCTGCTTTATTCTATTCATTTTAGGTCAGTGCTATACATAGAAAAGAATAGAAGATTAAGAAAAGCTGAGGGTAAAATAATAAGTTGCAAGTGACTCAATTTTACTCATAGGCTTAAAAATGGGTGAATTGCCAGGCGTGGTGGCTCACGCCTGTAATCCCAGCACTCAGGAGGCAGAGACATGAGGATTGCTGAGTTCGAGGCTTGCCTGGGCTCGATAGTGAGCTCAGGACCAGCCTGAACTACAAAGCGAGACCCTGTCTCAAAAAAAAAAAAAAAAAATGGGTGAATTGTTGTTGTAAAAAATTACAAAAAATCACCTTCCACAGCATTTCCTGAGCTTTAAATGGAGTCATTCTTCTTCTAATTAAAATACTTTCATATCCAATTTATCATTTGAAGGATTTCATTTAAATTAAGACAAGACTTTTACTTTAAAACAAAGATTTATAGGATATATTCTTTATTAAATTTGTTTTTATAAAATTCCATATTAATGTTTCACTTTATCAAACAATTAACCTTTTATTGCTTGTGGATTTTTTCCTGACTATTGTTTTAAAAGTAAAGTACTAAATTTTCTGCTACTGCCAGAGAGCACAAGAGTTTAACACACCATTAAACTAAGTAATACCTCAAAGTCCTGCTGTATTTATTTTAGCCTCTAATTGTTTTGGTTTTATTTGTTCTTATTTCATATTATTGTACCTAATTAAATTTAATAAACATATTTAAACTGCACTTTTCCCACTTTAATGTGTCAGGGACTCAAATGAGTCTTCTATCTTGGACTGAATGAAAATGGTATTCTGCCTTGGTTTCCCTCATCAGCCACTTCCTGCTGCACACAACCTCTCTCACTTGAGATCTGGACAGAGGGTGCAGTAGTGTGAATCACCCTTCATCCCAGCTTCTTGTAGAGCTCTTGAGTGGGACCCTCCAGTGGTAGATCAGGCAAAGGCAGAAAGTCAGAGGCCTGTCTCCTTGACTGTATGACTTGTGTACTGATAACGAACTTCTTTCACTTAAGATGGTATCTTCTCTCTGATTGTCATAGTCCCAAGGCAGTAGGATTCTTTCACTGCTTTGACTTGATCCCTTTACTTATCTATACCTTTCTAAATTGCCCCTGTACTTTAGTCTAAAATATCTAACTGATAAATAACATATTCAAGATATACAACATGAAGACTGTGTAATGATTATTGCAATCATATTGATTGCCCAGCTATCATCATCTGTGCTACACTTTAGCTTCCCAAGCTTGTTCATCTTGTAACTGCAAATTTGCACTCTGATTGAATCACCTCATATGTAATTCTCTGAAACTACTCTGAATGTGTCATTTCTATTCTGATAGGCTACTAATAGGGATTATCAAAAATAGTTGGAGAGGGCTGGGGATTTAGCTCACGTAGTACAGCACCTACCTTGGAAGCACAAGGGCCAGAGTTCGATCCCTGGTTCCACAAAAAAAAAAAAAAAGCTGGAGATTAGAGCCAACATGAAATAGATGAAATTGTGGGACTGGGTTGCATGTCTTCAATTAGCATTTTCTGGAAAAAGAGAGATGTTAGTGGTCAGTGGTGTACACTGGTATCATGAGCACTGAGTTTATAGGCTGTGGCATATGGGCACTGTGGTGATGATGATGAAAAACTAATGAGTTGATTTTCTTGGTTACTCTTTAAAAAGCATATGAGGAAAAGTTTTTATTAAAAACCAACAACTTAAAATTAAAGACATAGTCAGAAAGTAAGAAAAATCATACCATCTTCACTGAACAACAAATTACTTATGAGTATCATGTTTAAGCATTAATCAAAAGAGTTACAGAGATGTAGCACCAATTTGATTTGCAAAGCATCCAACACTAAGGAAACACCTTTGCTAATCAGAACATCTCCTCCTCCTCTGTCTGAGGGAAAAGTCATACATTAATTTGATCTGAATAATTTTCTCTAAAAGTCATACAGATTCTCCTCAGTAGCATTCCTTAACATCATTTGCTTTTAACTCATTAAATGGAATTAGAGCACACAATAGTTTAGAAGGATATATGCAATATATCCTTGTTGGAGATAAAATGAATAGACCAAACTGACAAGAGCTTCTCAATTTGACATGTGTATATGTAGGGAAATACAGGAGCTTGTAAGTGAATGGCAGTGTATTCCTTAATACTAAAATAAGAACAACATGTGGAGTCTGATTGAAATAAATGATGTGTGCTATAGATTATATCTGAGCTGTCCTCTTAAATCCTCGGGGGCTCACAGATGTGGCTTTTAGGAGGTGATTGATCACAGAGAGTATGATATTCATCAGTGAACTGTTGCCTGATAACTGGTAAGTTTATAGCTGGACAAGATTTGGAAAGTGAAGACTGGTCAGAGAAAGTGAGTCACTGCGGGTGTGGCCAGAGGGTTCTGTCTCCCTCCCCTCTCCATTAATCTCTCTGCTTCCTAGTTGCCATGCCATGAGCAACTGTGCCATGCCAGTCTGCCTGAGAGCCAGTCAAATGAAGACTGAAACCTTTACCATCTGTGAACCAAAGTAAACCTTTCTTCTTTTAAATTATTGATGTCTAGTGTTGTGTCTCTGTGACAAGAAAGTTACTAAGACAGTGTGTGTGTAAATTTTTAAAAAATGTATTGCAATAAAAGAAATGGTGTCAGCAATCCCTCTCTGTAAACTCCCTGTCACTCCAAGCACACTAATTTTATCATTCTTGTCACTTTCTGGAGCAGTTCTGGAAGTCCTTTCTCATAAGTGCCTTTATTTGTGCTGTCTTGGCTGCTGGAATGCCTTGAGTCAATTCAAATCATTTCCCTTTCATGGTTACATTAACTATGAGGAAAAGCCAGCTCCTCCTCTTTGTTTGGGGGGACTATAGAACTTCACCTCAATTATTTCCTAAACACACACACACACTAATCTTGTAATCAGCAAAATCCCACCATAGTTGTTGAACCAACTGAGTGATGAGAAGGCCCATAAGGACAGACAAGAAATTAATTCTCCACATTATCGATAAAGCAAACTAAAATCAACTTCCGTTCCCAGGAATGTGGTAGGACTTACTGCCATTATCAAAGGTTCAGAGGCTATGGAGGTGTCATCAGCAAATCTTTCCACCAATGAAAATTGAGATGAAAGCTCAGTACTATAATTGAGTTGCAATAACAGTTAAAGCTACAACTTTTTCTGATCCAAAACTGAAGGGTAAATCTACTCAAACCTTCTCAGCTGAGAGGCATCTATTCACTAAGGATATTATCCTATCCTGTTCCCCTTGGTAAGAGGAAGCAGAACTTTGGCTTCTCAATGATAGCAATATGCTTTCATTGTCCTGCCTCAACTATACTGACACGTTGTCATTCTAGAGTCTATCAGAAATTGAACTTTCTTCTTATACCAGGAAATATTACACTCATAATATCAAAGGGGATCTAGAAAACTGTGCAGTTATCAATAGGCACCTCTGCAGTAGAAAGCTACTAAAAGGAGTTGTCAAAGTAAAATTTTTAGAAGTAAAATGATCAGAAGCCTCTGGATCCTTTTACTGGGTAACCTACAAGCCTCCTAGCTACAAGGAGAAAAAGTGAAATAAAAGAAGACTCCAGTTCTGATCCAGGTTACTTGGAAATACTGGGTTAATTCCTGGGTTTAGAATCCAGTGAAGGTACTAGCATGACATTGTCCAGTCATACTAGATAAAGAGTCTCCCTGGAAACTCTTGCAAGGTCCAAATGCATTAAAACTATTTGTTAAAGAACCAATTAGGACTTATTAAACTTTACTTTCTATCATTTTGAATTTCTATAACAATCGGTATTATAAGTGGAGTAGAGCATGAATCCCTAGGGGATTTATAATGAAGAAATGCCCTATTCTGTCCATAACTATTCTACATTGAAAAGAAGCTTCTAGTGGCAGCATTGTCTGATTAAAACTCATCAAATTACTGTGCTATCTAAGCTCTCCATTGAGGCAGCAAGTGATCCATGAAGTCATAACTTTTCATGTGCAGAGGAGCAACCCATTGCGTGACAGTCCCAGGAAGCCAAATGTAAATGCCAAAAGTATTTGTGAAACCCCCTCCTGGGAGAGTTTCCTGGAACAGAAGAATTTGAAAAATACCCTAAGGCAGAAGCCAGTACAATACCCTATTCTTCCAAAGACTGAATCCATAGATCTGGAAGACGTACATCCCACTAAAAAGAATGTTTGTTTGAAACCTAGGTCTTTATTTGAAACCTAGGTCTCAGTGAATTTGTTATACTTATTGCTTCAGAGGAAAATACTTCCATCAGAGAATGTACATACAAGTCCCTGAAATGAGAAGTGAGAATATATCTATTAATTTTCTATTACTGTTGTAACAACTCACCACAAATTTAGTGTCTTAGATATGATTCCAAAAGAAAATAAAAGAGCATGTATAAAGGGGGTTGGGGTGGGGCTGGGTAGGGATGTGGGTAAAAATGAGAATTAACTCGTGTCATATACTGGTACAAATTCTTCAATGTTGTGTGTGATTGTGAACTGTACATAAAATGTACTAATAAAGAATTCAACTTTTAAAAAATACAAAACATTACCTTATATACTGGTAGGTTAGAAATACAGTGTGGATCTCACGGGGCTAACATCAATATACACAGGACTCTATTCTGCTACAGGCACTCTAGAGACTTCAGTTTCTTACTGCTACATTTTCTAGAGCAGTGATGGTGAACCTTTCAGAGCTTTCAGTGACAACGAACAGCCAGCTGAGGTACATGTGCTAAGGTTCTCCATCATGTTCCAGAGGCTTTGTATGTTTTTTCACTCATGGTTCACTTCCTCCATTTGCTAAGTCAGTGGTGCTGCGTGTCTGTCCACTATTCCAGTCACTCCACTCTGTCTCTCCTTTTCTGCCTCCTCCATCCATGTTCAAAGATACTTGTGATTACATTGGAATTACCTAGAAAAGACAAGACATTCTCTCCAACATATAATGGTCAGATTAGCAACCTTGACTCCATATGCAGATATAATTTTTGATACAGAGCCTAATGAATTTAAAGATTCAGAAGATTAGAGTAAGGACACTGTGGAGATGAAAGTCCATTCGGCCAGTTACAGTTTTCCTTTGCTACTTGACTCTTCATGTTCTCAGACTCATTGACAAAAAATAAAGCTACTTAACTAAAAAAGTTGATTAGCCCTTTTTTTGTCAAGAGGAAATTGCAGAATAGACTCAGGAATGGACAGATTGAGAGCTCAGAACTTGTGGTCAAAGTGAATGAGGAAGAGAAAATGGAATTCAAATCAGATACAAAGTCACATAAACGTTTTTTAATTGAATTGCTTATTGTTACATTTTACAGACACATCATGGAGATCACACTCAATATTAAGAATGTGTACCAGTATATGATATGACTTAATTCTCATTTTTCTCACTCCCTTACCCTCCCTACATCCCACTCCTGCCCCCCACCATCATTTTAACCATTTGGAGTGAGGAGTAGCGTCCTCCCTGTGTCCAGCAGTGCACTAACACAGACAGGAATCAGCAAGAACACCTCCGGCTTTCCCAGCACAAAGCAAATAAAATGCAAAATAAGACCATGTGATGTTAAGGTATCATTATCCGGTAAGTCATCTCAAAGTGTCCAAGCAATCGCTAAGATCTACAGGGATACACGGATTGAATTTCTTTCATTTACAGTCAACCCTGACTCAAATTGCCAAGATCAATTTAATAAAAAAATAACAATCCCAGACAAGTTAGCTTTAAAGCTGTTCTTCTTTTCCCTGTTGAGGATTTTAAAAAGCTTTAAAATTATAAAGCAACTGATCCAAATATAGGAACACTTATTTTGTTTCTCTGCATCTGCTTCAGTCCCAATCACTATCTCTGCTATCATAAGTCCTTGCAAATATTTGTACTTTTACATGTATTAGTTATTATTTTAATTATTCATTATCCTACTCCACCTCCCCAGCATTTGACAAGGATAGTAACATCATCATTCATATATAACATGTTCCCGATAAATAATAATAAATATTTACACAAGAATGGGTTACAGTGAGGGCTTTAATATCTAAAGTACTTTGCAGTGATGACAGCACTAATAATAACTGTGACAGTTCCTAAATATAAAATGAAAACATCAAAATGAAGCAGTTCTCTTTAACTCATTGGGTTCTTACAATCACTGGATGATACTGTTTTCTCTTTTTCCCAATGGAAAGTGGCTGCAAAAGGTTAAACAAGTGTTCTTTAATTCATGTCTCATACTTGAGAGATTGAAGTGTTTGAACTTACTTTTCTTTCTTTTCTTTGGCAAAAGTACTAGCAGATTATCATTGTTATCAAAAAATATTAGCCAGGCGTGGTGGCTCATGCCTGTAATACCAGCACTTGGGAGGCAGAGACAAGAGGACTGCTGAGTTCGAGGCTTGCCTGGGCTACACAGTGAGCCTAGGGCCAGCCTGAACTACAAAGCTAGACCCTGTCTCAAAAACAAAAAATGTTAAAGATTGTGTCTTAAATAACATTTATTTCCCACAGTTCTGGAGGCTGGAAAGCTCAAGGTTGAGGCACTGGAGGATTCTGTGTCTTCCATTTTGTAACATGTTCTGTCTAAAATCCTTTCAACAGGAATCATTTAGCTATGAATTCTATCATTTAATTTGTCCACGGCTTAGATACCTGCAGTAGAATGCTTAAATGACATTTTATAAACAAATCGGTGACATGAACAGGACCAAATCATTGACTGTGATAATAATATAAGATTCACATTCTGCCTAGAATCCACTTATCTCACTATAAGAAAAGAAATTAAAATTATGATTGTACTTCTCTCATGAGAGCATCATCTTCTTGTGTTACTTTTTATTTTGGCTGTTGCAACAGCTGGTGTACTTTCTCTATGCAGATCCCATCCCAATATGAAAATACAGCTCGACAAACTCAAACAATCTAATGATGAAAAATTAGAAAAAGAGGAACAAGACAAACCCAAAGCTCATACTAGGAAGGATATTATAAGGATTCAAGCAGAAATTAATGCAGCAGAGACAAAGAGAACAATACAAAATCAATGAATTGAAGACTTTATACTTTGAAAGGATGAGTAAAATTGACGGACCCTTAGGCAACCTTATCAGACAAAGGAAGAAAAAGGCTCAAATCCATGCTATTAGGAATGAAAATGGGGTGATCACCACAGATCCACTGGAAGTCCAAAGGATAATAAACACATATTTTTAAAATAGGTACTCAAAAAAGATGGAAAATCTACAAGAAATGGGTAGATTCTTAGACACTTATGAACTTCCAAAGCAGAACAAAGATGATATAAAAATGTTAACCAACCCAATATCAATCTGTGAAATTGAAATGTAATAAAAAAATAAACCTACCAACAAAGAAAATACCTGGTCCTGATGGTTTCACTGCTGAATTCTACAAAACTTTTAAAGAACAGTTAATGCCACTACTTCTCAAACTCTTTGATGAAATTGAAAGAGAAACAGTACTCCCAAATCATTCCTTGAAGCAATCATTACCTTGATTCTAAAAGCAGACAAAGACCCAACCAAAAAAGAAAACAACAGCCCAATCTCTCTAATGAACGCTGATCAAAAATACTCAATAAAATATTGGCAAACAGAATACAGAGACTTATCAAGAAAATCATATACCCTGATCAAGTCAGATTTATCCCAGGGATGCAAGCTAGTTTAACATATGTAAATCAATAATGTAATACAGTATACTAACAGACTCAAGAACAAAGAACATAGGGTCATCTTAATAGATGCAGAAAAAGCATTTGACAAAATCCAACATCCATTCATGACCAAAAACCGACACAGATTCCAAATAGATGGACTTTTTCCTCAATCTAATACAAGCTATTTATGAGAAACCAACAGCCAGCATCACACTAAATGGACAAAAACTGAAACCTTTTACACTAAGATCAAGAATGAGATGGGGCCGGAGGGTTAGCTCAGTGGTTCCGGCGCCTGCCTCGTAAGCGCAAGGACCTGAGTTCAATCCCCGGTAACCACATATAATGCTGGGCGTGGAGACA
>PVIC010046659.1:0-14159 GCA_004025085.1 Thryonomys swinderianus
TGAGTTCGATCCCCGGTTACCACATATAATGCTGGGCGTGGTGGCTCACGCCTGTAATCCCAGCACTCGGGAGGCAGAGACAGGAGGATTGCTGAGTTCGCGGCGGCTTGCCTGGGCACCATAGTGAGCTCAGGGCCAGCCTGAACTACAAAGCAAGACCCTGTCTCCAAAAAGCAAAAAAAAAAAAAAAGAAAAGAAACCGTGTCTCAAAAAAAAAAAAGTGTTTTTTGTTTTCTGGTAATGGGTATCAAACTCAGAACCTTGTGCTTTCTGGGAACGCATAGTGCCACTGACCTACATCCTTGGCAAAAAATAATTTCTTAGATAACTATAGAAATGGTAATTATAATAAAAAACTAGATAAGGTACAGATTAAAAAAATACAAGCATTTAGGAAAGTGATGGAAACCATGAACACTAAACATAGGAAAGAAATGGAACCTGTGAAACACATTCAAAGTGCTATTTGAGAGATTGAAAATTCCATTGAAAGTATATGCTACAGAATGATCCAGTGTGAGGACAGAATATCAGACATAGAAGACAGGGTTGCAATTAGTGCTATGAAAAGGAAGATTTATTAAAAGTAGCAAGGGACCACAAAAAATTAGCTGTTACAAATATGTTACAGGGCTGGAGATTTAGCTCAGTGGTTCCAGTGCCTACCTAGCAGGTGTCGGATCCCTGGTTTGATCCCAGTAACCTCATACCACAGTGCCAGGTGTGGTTCATGCCTGTTATCCCAGCACTCGGGAGGCAGAGACAGGAGGATTGCTGAGTTTGAGGCTTGCCTGGGCTACCTAGTGAGCTCAGGGCCAGTCTGAACTACATAGTGAGACCCTGTCTCAAAAAAGAGAAGTTGTTACAAAATAGATGTTACAGAGAAAAATAGATTGATCAGAATCAATAGAAAAGCAGGAGATAACACAAATGACATTTAAAAAAAAAAAAAAACCTGTTCACAGAAGTCCAAGCAGAAAACTTTCCAAGTGTGAGAAAAGTGAGGGATATAGAATTCCAATTAGCTGTGATAAAAAAAAAATTCAAAAACTCTTCAGCAAGGCATATAACTCACACAATTCAACACAATCAGGGCCAGTGATTTAGCTCAGTGGTGCCACTGCCTGCCTGGTAAGTCCAGGGTTCCAAGTTTGATCACCACAAAATAAAAAAAAAAAAAACCAGAAATTCAACACAAGAACAGAACATTAAAAGTTGTTAGAGAAAAGAAAGAAATCATTTATAAAGGAAAACCCACTAGAATCACAGCAGACTTCTCTGCACAAACCCTCAAGTCAAAGAGATCTTGGAGCAAATGTACCACTCAAAACTGTTTCAAAATTAGTGGAAAAATAAGATAACTTCCATGGCAACACCTGAAAAAACTCAGGATTACCAAACCAGACTCCAGAATGCTCTGAAGCATTTTCTAGAAAGAGATAACAAGGGTTATAACTCCATAAATCTTCCAAGGCAGGCGGTTACAAGTGAAAGAGAAAAAGGGGACACAACAGGAAAATAACATGACAAGGATAAGTCAATATGTATTAGTTATAACTGTTTAATGTAATTGGTCTCAGTTCACCAATCAAAAATAACCAAACTGTAGAATGGTTCAGAAAGCAAGATCCAATAATATGCTGGATATAAGAAACACATTTGAGGCCAGGAATTTAGCTCAAGTGGTACTGTGCTTACCTTTGAAGCACAAGGGCCTAAGTTTAGTCCTTGGTACTACAAAAAATAAAAAAAATTTTTTTCATAAAAAGTTTGGTAAAGTCAGAGGATGGAAAAGTGATATTCCATGTGAAAGGAACTTAGAAAAAGCAGGGGTAACTATTCTATATGCAGACAAAGTGGATTTCAAGCCAAGACTGATTAAAGGGCAAGGTCACTACATTCTTGTATAGAGAACAATCAGGCAGAATTAACAATCACACATATATATGCACCAAATACCAATGTACCCAACTATATAGGACAAATACTAATGGACAGGAAAAAATGAAGTAAGCTCTAATACAGTTACATTGGGTAGCTCAGTATCTATTGTCAGAAATAAGTCAACTAGACAAATCAAATATCAGAACTGAACTAAACTTTTGAACAAATGGACTTAGTAGATGTCTATAATGTTCCATACAATGTCATTCTTCTCAACTGCCAACAGGATGTTCTCCAAAATGGTCCACATACTAGCTCATAGAACATGCTTAAGTAGATGCAAAAGAATTGAAATTGTGTCATGCATTTTATCAGACCATAGTGCAGTGAAATTGGAAAGGGAAGCAATTCTCCCAAATTCATTCCTGGAAGCAGCATCACCTGATACCAAAACCAGAGAAGGATCAAACCAAAAAAAGAACTAAAGGCCCATCTCCCTGATGAACACAGATGAGAAATTCCTTAGTAATATCCTGGCAAACAATGCAGCAAATCATCAAAAAGATTACACACAATGGCAATTTTACTGTAAGAAAATTTTAAAATGTAAACAATGTTTTTCATTTAAACACATTTTATATGTATAATTTAGAGAATAATAAAATGTCAGCCATGAATATACCACCATGTTTTTCTGTTTGGTAGCCATGCTAGAAATCAAACCTGGGGACCTTTGCTTGCTAGGCAAGCATACTACCCTGAGCTGTACCCTTAACCATTCAGCTTTTCTGTATGTTACAGAGTTCACTGTGATGTTTTTGGTTTGATGAATTTTCAAATCTGTATTTATGAGTGGCATAATATACTTCTTCATATCATTTCCTGATATGTTTAGCATTTACTAATAAAACATGTATGTTTGTATTCTTTTTTTTTTTTGAGACATTGTCTCCCTTTGTAGTTCAGGCTGGCTCTGAGCTCACTGTGTAGCCCAGGCAAGCCTCAAACTCAGCAATCCTCCTGTCTCTGCCTCCTGAGTGCTGGGATGACAGGCGTGAGCCACCACACCTGGCACTGTGGTATGTGGTATGTGGTATTGATTGCTGGTGGGCGTGAGTCTCCACGCCCAGCATTGTATGTGGTTTCCGGGGATTGAACTCAGGACCTTGCGCTTGCAAGGCAGGCGCCAGAACCACTGAGTTAACCCTCCGGCCTGATATTTGTATTCTTTTATACACAGCCTGATAGTCTCAAGAAATTTTAGGATTTTCTTTATATCTTGCCTGCTGTTTTGCAACTTTGCAGTGGTGGATCCACACTCAGATTTCTTTGGTTTACTCTGGAGTGTTCAGTGGGCCCTTTGAGTCTAAGAATTTGTCATTAGTTCTAGAAAACATTCCTCTAGTTTCCTATGAGTATGTGTCCTCCACTTCTCATTGTCTTATAAAATTCTTATTAGACAAATGTTAGAACTTGGTATGTAGTACTTCACAGATGTCTTGACCTTGCCTTCATACTTTCTACCCCTTTGTTTTTAGTCTCACCTGTAAAGTGTTTTGTATTTTAGTATAGATCAGAAATTGACACAAAATTTTTTCTGTAAAAGGTCATGTAAGAAATCTTTCAGACTGGGCTGGAATGGTCTAGCTCAGTGGTACATGTTTGCCTAACCATAAGGCCAAGGCCAGAAGAAACAAATATTTTAATTTTGTGGATTAGTCTGTCAATAACTCAACTGCCATTTTAGCACAGAAGCAGCTGTGGGCACTATATAAATGAGTGAGTGTGGCTGAGTCCTGACAAATCTATTTACAAAATAAGGCAGTGATAGGGCTAGAGATTTAGCTCAGTGGTTCCATTGCCCGCCTAGCAAGCACAAGATACTTGGTTCCATCCCAGTAACCACATACAATGGTATGATCTTGGGTGTGGTGACTCAGCCCACCAGCAATCCATACCACACCCACAATGCTGGGCATGGCGGCTCACGCCTGTCATCCCAGCACTCAGGGAGGCAGAGGCTGGAGGATTGCTGAGTTTGAGGCTTGCCTGGGCTACATAGTGAGCTCAGGGCCAGCCTGAACTACAAAGCAAAACCATGTCTCAAAAAAAAGAAGAATCGTCGGGCGTGGTGGCTCACGCCTGTAATCCCAGCACTCGGGAGGCAGAGACAGGAGGATTGCTGAGTTCGAAGCTTGCCTGGACTACATAGTGAGCTCAGTGCCAGCCTGAACTACAAAGCGAGACCCTGTCTCAAAAAAAAAAAAAAAAAAAAAAAAAAAAAAAAAAAAAAAAAAAAAAAAAAAAAAAAAAAAAAAAAAAAAAAAAAAAAAAAAAAGAAGCTAAAATACTACACAGATTTTTTTAAACAGATTCGTGGGCTGGGTATGCTAAGTTGTGTAGTGTTTACCTAGCATACATGAGGCCGTGGGACTGATCCCTAGCAGGACAAAAAACCAAAACAAAGTAACAACAAAAAATCCCAAGCCTCAATCAAAACAACAACAAACTTAATCAGATTCAAATTAGAAACTCCACAACAGTCTGAAACCAGGCTTGAAAAAAAGGTAAAATTAGGGAACAAAATAAATTCTCAAAAAAACATGAGTGCTGGGCTGGAGATTTAGCTCAGTGGTTCCGTTGCCTGCCTAGCAAGTGCAGGGTCCCTGGTTCAATCCCCAGTAACCACATACAGCAATACAGGGGATAGTGGCTCATACCCATCAGTAATCAGTACTACAGACCATAGTGCTGGGTGTAGTGGCTCAGGCCTGTAATTCCAGCCCTCAGGAGCCAGCCTCAGGAGGGTTGATATGAGTTCAAGGCTTGCCTGGACTACATAGTGAGTTCAGGGCCAGCCTGAATTACAAAAGAAGACCCTGTCTCAAAAAAATAAGATAGTGAATAGAAATATACCTCTGCTATTTTTGCTTCTTTAGAGTTTTCGTGCAGGACTACTACCTACCTGAAATATGCAGTAATCTAAAATTGAGAGCAAAATTATTGTGATACATTTTACCATTTTAATTGTCTGCCCAAGTGTTGCCTCTGTATTATACTGTATTGATCCAGCAGTAGAGAGATCTTAAGTCATTAGATAAACTCTTAAGTATAATGACTTCTTTTTCCCAAAACAGACAGAGTTAATAAAATTGGTGAGATCCATGTGAAAACATTGGAAGAAATTCTTCTTGAAAGAGCCAATCAAAAACGTGGAGAATTGCAAACTAAACTCAAGACAGAAGGACCTTCAAAAGCTGAAGATTCTTCAGGGACAAAAACCTCCACCGTCCGAATCAAAACCTTCTCTGAGGTCCTCGCTGAAAAAAAACATCGACAGCAGGAGACAATAGACAGACAAAAAAGCAAAAAGGATGCAACTTGCATGAAGCTGAAGACTGATAGTGAAATGAAAAAAACAGTGATTTTGCCACCCATCTCTGTCAGCAAAGGACATTCAGAGGATCCTGTAGCCAGAACAAAATCCATGCAGGAGGTACACATCAAGACACTGGAGGAGATTAAGCTGGAGAAGGCACTGAGGGGACAGCAGAGCTCTGAGAGCAGCACCGGCTTCCAGCCCCACCCTGAGGCCAGCCTGGGGACAAGGCGGCTGCTACGAATCACTAAAAGGACAGGTCTGTAGACATACTTTTCCCAGTAATATTCCAAACAGTAGTGTGCCTGTAGTCTTCATAGTTTTTTGAGAACTTTCTCTAGATTTTGAAAACCATTGGGTTCAATGAAGCTATTTGTATATAGCAACACTATATAAATATTTGATGTTTTAATGTAGCTTTTGTTGGGAGAACTGGAGATCGAACTCAGGACCTTGTGCTGGGAGGCAGGAATGGTGCCACTAAACTGAATCCCCAGCCCTTAATGTAGATTTTGAGACTTTATCTACAATTTTCTGTACCATAATGATACCATTACTCTCATTAAAAAGTATTGTTGGGGGGCCGGAGGGTTAGCTCAGTGGTTCCGGTGCCTGCCTCGCAAGTGCAAGGTCCTGAGTTCGATCTCCGGTAACCACATACAATGCTGGGCATGGAAACTCACGCCCATCAGCAATACCACATACCACAGTGCCGGGTGTGGTGGCGCACGCCTGTAATCCCAGCACTCAGGAGGCAGAGACAGGAGGATTGCTGAGTTCGAGGCTTGCCTGGGCTACATAGTGAGCTGAGAGCCAGCCTGAACTACAAAGCAAGACCCTGTCTCAAAAAAAAAAAAGAAAAGAAAAGAAAATGCAAAAGTACAGACTTTAAAAGACTTTGCATAGTGGCTCATGCCTATAATCCTAGCACTCAGGAGGCAGAGACAGGCAGATTGCTGAGTTCCAGGCTTGCCTGGGCTACATAGTGAGCTCAGAGCCAGCCTGAACTACAAAGCGAGACCCTGTCTCAAAAAAAAAAAAAAAAAAGTATTGTTAATGCTGGGCATGGTAGCTCACACCTGTAATCCCAGCATTTAGAAGGCAGAGGCAGGAGGTTTGCTGAGTTCCAGGTTTACCAGGGCTACATAGTGAGCTCAGGGCCAGCCTGAACTACAAAGTGAGACCCTGTCTCGAAAAAAAAAAAACCCACAAAAACTTTATTAACTTCATCATGGGGTTACCCCTAAATAACCAGTGATATCTTTGAATATAGGTATGAAAGAAGAGAAAAAGCTTCAGGAAGAAAATGAAGTGGCTTCTCAGAACAATGCCACTAGGGCAGAGGCCAGTGAGGTGAGTTGTTTTAAAATCATTGTGTAGCTGGGCACGGGCACACACTTGTAATGCTAGCACTCAAGAGCCTTAGGCAAGAGGGTTACTTTGAGTTTGAGGTCAAGGTGGGCCACATAATGAGTTCAAGGCCACAGTGAACTATAAAGCAAGAACCTGTCTCAAAAGAAAGAAAAAGAATAAAATCCATTGTGTAGCTTTGTCCATGGCAAACAGAACCTAGATGAATGGTAAAATACAACTTTTGAATGTAAAATGTCAAACATATCACTGATCCATTAGGTAATCTATCTCTGAAAGTTTGCTGTAGTTCCTGCCTCTGTCAGTGTTTGCCTTTGCCTTTATAAAGCTTTTAAAAAAAGAAAATTGGCCATAATGTTTTTCAGACTGAAGTTTTTGCCCCTGCTTCTGAATTATTCATTAACAAAACCTAGTAAAGTTTTGGAAACAGGGTCTGGCTATATAGTTCAGGCCAGTCTTGAACTCACTATGTAACCCACTCTGGTCTTAAACTCATGGAAATCTTTCTGCCTCAGCTTCCTGATTGCTGAGATTACAGGCATATACCACCATACTCAATAGTATTTGACTTGTGGATATGCATGTCTAGCTTGAAAACTCTTGAGTTTTTTATTTTTTAGGTCTTCATTTTTGGCACTGTGATATTAAGGAGCTTTTCTCTTCAGGCTTCAGATCATGTAACCCTCTGCTTAACCTCAGTGTTAGTTTGGTGATTCATAAATCATCATAGGTTTCTAGAAGTACTAATTTTAATTTTGTCATTTTCCATTTGCCACAAGGCTTCAGATGAGACTATAGGAGTTGATACCACAGCTGTAGTCAAGAGATGTGAGACCATGAGAGAGAATCATATACAGAAACAGCAGGAGAGGGGAGCATCCCAGAAGGAAAACTCGGTCTTGACACCCCTTCAGGGCGATGCTGCCTCTTGCAATTCCCATGTGGTGGAGAAACCTGCAGTAACTGCTGTGGCAAGTGTCACACGACACCTTACCAAGCGGCTTCCAACAAAGTCATGTCAGAAGATAGAGGTAGAAACCTCAGGGATTGGGGACTCAATATTGAATGTGAAATATGCAGCACAGTCTTTGGAAAAAAGGGGTAAAGGTGAGTGTTTTTATACTGTGTTTTGCTTTGGGATATTAACATTATAATAGCAAGTTTCACTAACTCCTTGGCATTAGTTGGGTTGAATTTCATTTACCTTGTGTGATTACAACAGTGGGTAGTAATGTTTGATGTTGTTATACAAAGACAAAACTAGATGAGTTGCCCAATTTATAATTGCTGTTTAGACTGAGGATTTAGCTCAGTGGGACCTTGCAAGGTCCTAAGTTTGATCCCCAGTACCACATACCACAGTGTCGGCCATGGTGATCCACACCTGTAATCCCAGCAGTCATTACCACACACCACAGTGCCAGAAGTGGTGGCTCACGCCTGTAATCCCAGCACTAGGGAGGCAGAGACAATAGGATTGCTAAGTTTGAGGCTTGCCTGGGCTACATAGTGAGCTGAGGGCCAGCCTGAACTACAAAGCGAGACCCTGTCCCAAAAACTATAGAATAAAATTGCTGTTTAAATGGCTTTGGTAAAAACTTGTGGTGTATTTTCCCTTTTATTTTGAAGAAGAAAAATACCAGGGAATAAAAAGTAGCAAGTTCAAGAACCAATGGATTGAGTGTATGTTACCTACATTATAGTCACCTGTGTTAGATTATTTTCAGTTTAGGATTTTATTTACTTGATATTTATAGTACAACAAATTTCAATATTTTATTGAGTTTTATTCTTCATGTACAAGATACTATTGTGTTTATCAGATATCTTTTGTTCCTTATAGCTAAACCTAAAGTAAATGTGAAGCCATCTGTGATTAAAGTTGTTTCATCTCCCAAACTGGCCCAAAAACGCAAGGCCACGGAGATGCATCCTGCTATTGTGGCAGCTGTGAAGCCGCTCAGCTCCAACAGTGCCCTCCAGGAAACTCCAGCCAAGAAAGCAGCTGTGGTAAGAAGCACCTCCACTTGAGAGTGCTTTGTTCTGTGTGGTAGTAAAGACTGACTCTCCCTGGGGTCTCTGTATCTGTGTATAGCGCTTCCTGCATTTCCTATGCATTTCAATTGTTTAGATTGCTACTGTGTTTTACATTTACACTTAGATATTTGTGAAGTGTTAGGATTTAAAAAAAACAACTGATTTTAGGGTGAAAAGATATTTTGCTTCCTTACATACTCAGCCTTTGGATTATTGATTTTTGAGTTCTTGGATTTGAAGAATGATAGCCACCAGGCATGGTGGTGCATACCTATAATCCCAGCACTGCGGAGGCTGAGGCAAAAGGATTGCCCAAAATTCAAGGCCTGAACTACACATTGAGATCAGTGGGCTGGGAATGGATCTCAGCGGTGGAGTGTTTACCTGGCATATGCAAGTAGGGTTCAAGACCCAGTGTTCTAAAGAGGAAGGGGATAAATAGCTGTGATTCTAAAAAGGCAGCAAAAGAAAATGGATGGACTGAGATATCAACAACACCTGATGCTTACTGAGCTACCTTTTTCTTCCTTTGGTAGGCTGTTATCCCACTGCCCTCTGAGGACGATTCAGTCATTATGTCTGAGTCAGAAACACCTAGAGACAGGTAATGCTTTGTAATTTTTCTTAATTAAGCTGTAGTCCACTAGATTGTTTACGCTTTCTAGAGAAAAACTTAGGAGTTTAGTTACATTTAAATAAATGTGCTGAACTTCAAGGTAATTGTTAAGAAAACATGGAATTCAGGACTATTCTCTTCTGGCGTCATTGTTTATATTCTGCCTATATAGCTAAAAGCTGTTTAATATCTGGGCAAATTATACCTTAAATTGTAATCCTGCTTGATCTCAGATCAGTAAAGTCGTTTTATCTTGTATATGTGCTCAGTAACAACTTTGGTTAACTCCATGTATCTGAGACAGGTGGTTTAACCATTGAGAATAGGCACTCTTAGTTCTGATAATCTTCTTATTTCTTGCTTACAGTTTTGTGCTGCCTCCAACCCAGTCCTCTTCAGACCTCACACCCCCAGAAGTATCAGGCCCTTCCTCTTCCCAAACAGCCACGAAAACTCGCCGGCTCAGCTCTGCCTCAACAGGAAAGCCCCCCCTCTCTGTGGAGGATGATTTTGAGAAGCTAATATGGGAGATTTCGGGAGGCAAATTAGAAGCTGAGATTGACCTGGATCCTGGGAAAGATGAAGATGACCTTCTGCTCGAACTCTCAGAAATGATTGATAGCTGAAGGCAGTAGTGAGATCCCTTTAAAAACAAAACAAAACAAAACAAAAAAAAACACCAAAAAAAAGACTGTTTCATCTATTCTAACATGCACCTGAGATGATTATTTCTTTATTCTTGAATTTCCCCAAATCAGAAGTATACCTCTGAATTGCTGTATGTGTCCCGGATTCCTTGGGGATAAATTTTTCAAGACCCTGCTAACCATTTTGTCCATTTAATGCCATTGTTAAGCATCTTTGAGAAAAGTTCTATAATACCCTTCTCTCCACAAAAAAAAAAAAAAAGAGACTGAGAAGGAGCTCTGAGTTGAAAGGGTGTAAGAGAACTTAGTGATCCCTTGAGGTGTTTGTCATGTTTATCTGTTTTCCTCTTCGTTGTAACCTTTCTTTTAATGTATTGTCTTAATGTACTTAATATTATCTGTGTTTGAAATGGATGAAGACAGCTGCTACCATTGTGGACCAAATTCCATGCTACCACTAAACAAAAACCCCACCAGTCTGCGTTAAATTATATGTCTTTTTAATGGTATTTGGAGATTTCAACTAAGCTTTAAAGAGAGCTGAGTAGCTCAAGAAAACTGAAATATGGACATAATTCTTTGGACATGATTTTGATGCTTCAGCTGCTCTGTAAGCCTCTAAAGAGCAATAGCTAATTTATTATTACTGTAATTTTTTAAAAAGGCTTTAAAGTGCCTCAGGGGTCCCCTGATCCTAATTTTCTACTTCTGGGATTCCCTGGATTAGAGGAATTATTTTTTAGTATGAAAGTTGTCCCTTCTTTTCTTCAGTACATGTCTTCCTACTGGCATGGAATTACCACGGGGACATAAAGTGGTCGATTTTTAAATTTCTAACTCCCAGCAAGCTCCTCTTGCCCAGTATGTATTTGGTGCCCTATAACGACCTCAGTGGGAGGAAAAAAAAAAAAAAACCCTCTAATATTAAAGCTGCAATTATCTAAGGACCATAGCAGTACACTGAATTGTACTGTAGCTGGGATTTTGAGATGCTCTGGGGGTGTATTGTATACCTTCCAGTTTTCTTCAGTTCTGGATTTTTCTTTTCTTGCTGTTGATCTCCTTCATATCACCTCAAGGTTTAGACTTGTGAAGGAACAAGTGTGATGGGGATAATAGTCTTGAAAGGAGACGTTGTACATAATCAGGAGGAGAGAAGAAGGACTTGTCTGCTGTGCTATTTGCTGTAGGTGGCCAGATGTGTTTCTCATAGGGAAATGGAACCACCTGTCATGTTGGCTCCTAAGGAACTGCTGTTGTAAGTGGCTCATCAAGAGTTGAACTTCATGTAGCCTTGTTGGGAATATGGAAAAGGAGGAAAGCCACGGGACTGCCCATTCAGTCTTAGGAAGATCTGGATGATTCTTCACACGCATAATTGACTTGAAATTTATGTACAGGCACCTCTACCAACCATCTCCAGCTGACTGAATGTTGTATTATAACCCTTCTCCAAAGCAGGGGTGGAATGTTCTGGTTTCACCACAAATTTTATAAACTCATTTCATTTTTGGAATCAACTTAAGGATTCCAGGTACCTTTTGTATATAACTGTTAACTTTTTTGCTTTTTAAAATAATTTGTTTCATATTTAAAACCCTTGTATTAGTCAATAATTCATGTTCAGCATTATTTGAGTCATTTGCCATTACAGAAAGAGAAATACTTATTTGTGTTTCAAATAAAACTGGTGTAGTAAAGTCTTGACATGATGAGTTAAGTATTAGTATATTTAGCCTAGATCCACCTGGATGAGAGGCCCCAGCTGTCACTGGCCTGTCATGTAAATCCCCAATTTCTTTTTGGGTTTACTAACCTTTCACCCAAGGACAAATTCAAACTTAATCATGACTATGCTCATTATAGCTGTATAACAATATAAAAAAAACTGCACAAGTTATATGTAGGGACTTTTTCTCACACTGATAGTTATCGTAATTGAAGTGATGCCATCTTTTAAAAGAAAGAGAAAAGGAGTTTAAAATGATCTTATATTCAGTGATTCAGAGTTTTTAAGAAGGAAGGTGAAATAAAAAGTTGAATTTTGGAGAGCTTAGCTATTTTCAGTATATTTACCTATTTTTGTGGTAAGAGTACGTACAAAGTGACCAAAGTGCACAAGGTCCTGGGCTGATCCTCATCACGGGTTGGGGGAGGAGGGTCCCAAAAGGTTCAGTCAACTTCACAAAAGGCAGAACCACAACCTTGTGATGATAGGTTTTTAACTTTATAAGAAATGGGCCCAAATGTAGCACTTTGGCCATGTCTAGAAATACCAGGACTTGCACAATTCACACACTTATCTCAAGATAAATGACCTAGAGTTCCGACCTTAACCCTGAAGCCCAGGGGATTGTCCCCTGTGTACCAGATAGTGTGCTTTCATCTGGATAGAGTTGAGCTAGCACCGACAGGACTGAAGTAATTCGAGTTACAGCCACACTTGATGTATACTGATAAGGAATTTATACTGATTCTTTTCCAAAATTGCGCCTTTGCCTGGCATGGTGGGACATACCTGTAATCCCAGGATATGCCAGACAAGATGGGAAGATCACAAGCTCAAACCCAGCCTGGACAATTTGGTAAAGACTTTGTCTCAGAATTTTAACAAGGGGTGGCCATGTAGCTCAGTGTGAAGGCTCTGGATTCAGTCCCCAGTGGGGGAAGGGAGAGTTGCCTTAATTTTGCCAGAAAAAAATTACATAACATCTTAAAGATATTTGATGTCTTTGAATTTAGCAATAGAAAATGCATGGTTTTTGGTTGTAACTGCTTAGCAGGTAATACTTTTTATCTTTTGGTTTTTTGAGATAGGGCCTCCCCATGTAGTTGAGACTGACCTTAAATTCACTATGTAGCCCAGGCTGGCCTGGAACTCCTGGCAATCCTCCTGCCTCAGCCTCCTCTGAGTGCTGAGGTTACAGCATGTACCACCACGCCTGGTGGCAGCACATTTTAAACTAACATTTGCTGAGTACTTAACTCATATAGCCATTTCATTTTATTTTTTGTTTTTTTGAGACAGGGTCTTGCTTTGTAGTTCAGGCTGGCTCTGAGCTCACTATATAGCCCAGGGAGGCCTCGAACTCACAGCAATCCTCCTGCCTCTGCCTCCCGAGTGCTGGGATTACAGCTGTGAACTACCATGCCTGGCACTGTGGTATGTGGTACTGGGAATCGAACTCTGGACCTTGTGCTTGTGAGTCAGATGCTGGAAGCACTGAGCTAAATCCCCAGCCCTCATATACCACCTTTTGACATTAAATCCTACACTACTTTGAAAGAAAGCTGGGTGTGGTGATGCATACCTATAATTCTAGCACTCAGGCTGAGACAGCATCACCAGGAGGTGGAGGCCAGCCTGAGCTACATAAGATATTCAAGGGCAGCCTGGACTACATGGCAAGGCCCTGTTTTTTTTTTGTTTGTTTTTGTTTTTTGGGAGACAGGGTCTCGATTTGTAGTTCAGGCTGGCTCTGAGCTCACTGTGTAGCCCAGGCAAGCCTCGAACTCAGCAATCCTCCTGTCTCTACCTCCTGAGTGCTGGGATGACAGGCGTGAGCCACCACACCTGGCACTGTGGTATGTGGTATTGATGGCTGGTGGGCATGAATCTCCACGCCCAGCATTGCATGTGGTTACCGGCATCAAACTCAGGGCCTTGCGCTTGCGAGGCAGGCGCCGGAACCACGGAGCTTCATCTCTGGCCCAGCAAGGCCCTGTTTTTTAAAAAAAGAGAAAACATTGCTTTATTCCCCCATAGTAGCTTCAAGAATATTGTGTTCGGGCCGGAGGGTTAGCTCAGTGGTTCCGGCGCCTGCCTCGCAAGCGTAAGGACCTGAGTTCGATCCCCGGTTACCACATATAATGCTGGGTGTGGTGGCTCACGCCTGTAATCCCAGCACTCGGGAGGCAGAGACGGAAGGATTGCTGAGTTCGCGGCGGCTTGCCTGGGCACCATAGTGAGCTCAGGGCAGCCTGAACTACAAAGCAAGACCCTGTCTCCAAAAAAAGCAAAAAAAAAAAAAAAAAAAAAAAGAATATTGTGTTCACTATAAGTACCATTAGGTTTGATTATTTGAACATCTAGAAAACTTCTTTAAAAAAATAAAATTTAGGGCCGGAGATTTAGCTCAGTGGTTCCAGTGCCTGCCTCGCAAGCACAAGGCCCTGAGTTTGATCTGGTAACCACATACCACAGTGCCAGGCATGGTGGCTCATG
>PVIC010046660.1:0-14148 GCA_004025085.1 Thryonomys swinderianus
TACTGACTGCATCAATGTTTAGTGATTAAATAAAATGACAAAGGGAACTAGCTTCTCAATAGGAAATAGGGAAGTATTCTAAGAGACAAAGACTTGTGCCTTGAGAGCCTGGGCCAGTCTTTAGCATAAGAAACTTGCAGATCACCTGGGGAGAAGTTTTAGGAGCAGAGAGAGCACATTCCAGAAATATTTGAGTACTATCTGCCAGACAAAGTTATCTTTGTATTTTGAGTTCCTGTAGATTTAGATTCTAATCATGCTAAACCTATATGTTAACCACTTACTACATTGTCCACTGAAAGCCTTGCACGTAAGCACTGTAGCTAGAAATACTATAAAAGAGCATTGAAGAATAAACTCAGGGCCTGCTCAGTACTGACTGAGAGGTCCTCCCGAGCCCATTTTCCTGTCTTCTTTTCTTTTCTTAATCCGTGCCCCTCGACTTCACAACCCCGCTGTTTTGTCCGGCTGGCTCCGGCATTCATTACCCCACTATCACAAACTGACAGTTCAACTGGACAAAGAATCAATAAAGAAATACTTGAGTTAAATCAAACTTTTTAACAAATGGATGTAATAGATGCCTACAGAATATTTCACCCTACAAAGCCAGAGTATACCTTCTTCTCAGATGCTCATGGATCATTCTCAAAAATAGATCACATTCTAGTTCACAGAACAGGATTAAGTAAATGCAAAGGAATCAAAATTATTCCCTGAATATTATCAGACCATAGTGCCCTGAAACTGGAGCTGAACAGCAAAATAATTTCCAGCACCCTCACAAACACATGGAAACTGAACAACACTCTGTTGACAAACCAGTGGGCCACAAAAGAAATTAAAGAAGAAATTAAACAGTTTGTATAACTAAATGACAACCCCAGTACAACATACAGGAAGTTATGGGACACAATGAAAGGAGTTCTACAAGGGAAATTCACAACAGTGAATACCTATGCTCGGAAAGTAGAGCAAACTGAAATAAACAATCTAATGATGAACCTCAGACAATTAGAAAAAGAGGAACAAGATAAACCCAGAGCTCATACTAGGGAGGAAATTATTAGGATCACAATAGAAATTAATGCAATGGAGACAAAGAGAATAATACAAAGAATCAATGAATCAAAGAGTTGGTTCTTTGAAGGGATAAATAAAATCAACAGACCTTTAGCCAAACTTATCAAACAAAGGAAGGAAAAGGCTCAAATCCATGCTATACGGAATGAAAATGGGGAAATCAGCACAGATCCAGTGGAAATTCAAAGGATAATAAACACATTCTTTGCAAATCTGTACTCCAAAAGATGGAAATCTAGACGAAATGGATAGATTCCTAGACACATATGAACTTCCAAAGCTGAAAGAAGAGGATATAATAATGTTAAACAACCCAATATCAATCTGGGAAATTGAAAACATAATAAAAAAAAAACCCTACCAACAAAGAATAGCCCTGGTCCTGATGGCTTCACTGCTGAATTCTGCAAATCTTTAAATCAAGAGTTAATGCAAGTACTTCTCGATCATTTTAATGAAATCCAAAGGGAAGCAGTACTATCCAAATCATTCCTTGAAGCAACCATTACCTTGATTCCAAAGGCAGAGAAAGATCCCACCAAAAAACAAAATGACAGGCCAAACTATCTAATGGACATTGACGAAAAAAATCACAATAAAATACTGGTAAACAGAATGCAGAGTTATCAAGAAATCATACACCCCAATCAAATTGCATTTATCCCAGGGATGCAAGGGTGGTTTAACATATGTAAATCAATCAATATACTCTATTAACAGACTAAAGGACAAAAACCATAAGATCATCTCAATAGATGCAGAAAAAGCATTTGACAATATCCAACATGCATTCATGATCAAAACCCTACAGAGAATCAGAATAGTTGGACTTTTCCTCAATCTGATACAAGCTATTTATGAGAAACCAACAGCCAGCATCATATTTAATGGGTAAAAATTGGAACCTTTTACAATAAGATCAGGAATGAGACAAGGATGCCCGCTGTCACCACTCTTATTCAATATAGTACTGGAAACATTAGCTATAGCAATCAGGAAAGAAAAAGATATAAAAGGAATAAAAAAGAAGAAGTTAAACTGTCATTATTTGCTGATGATATGAAACTCTATCTAGATAATCCTAGAAACTCAACCAAAAGACTGCTAGACTTAATTACCAAATTTAGTAGTGTTGCTGGATACAAGGTCAATGCTCAAAAACAACAGCCTTTGTCTACACAAACAACAAACTCACTGAAAGAGAAATTGCAGAGTCAATCCCTTTCACCATAGTACCCAGAAAAATGAGATATCTAGGAATCAGTCTAACAAAGGAAGTGAAAGACCTCTACTCTGAAAACTATAGAACTCTGAAAAACGAGATAGAAAAGGAGATCAGAAAGTGGAAAGACATCCCTTGTTCCTGGGGAAGGAGAACCAACATCATCAAAATGGCTATACTCACACAACTACTACACAGATTCAATGCAATTCCAATTGAAATTCCAACACTATACTTCACAGAGCTAGGGAAGATAATCCAAAAATTCTCCTGGAACCACAAGAGACCTAGAAGAGCATAACCAATTCTAAGCAACCACGACATGGCAGGGAGTAGTACAATCCCCAATTCAAAACTTTATTATAAAGCCACTGTGATAAAAACTATATGGTACTGCCCAAGTAACAGACCCAAGGACCAGTGGAATAGATTAAAAGATCCAGGAACAACCTCAGATACACTAAGCCACCTTCTCTTTGATAAAGGAGCCAAACATCCTCAAAGAAGGAACGACAGCATCTTTAAGAAATAGTGCTGGAAAAACTGGGCTTTAACCTGCCAAAAACTAAGCCTAGACCTATTGCTTTCACCGTGTACAAAAATAAATTCACAATGGATTTGAGACTTAAACTTTAAAACAGAAACAATAAGCCTTCGGGAAAACAGGTTAGGTAAAACTCTTGGAGACATTGGCTTAGGCAGAGACTTTATGAATAAAACCTCTATAGCACAAGAACTAGCAGAAAGAATCAACAAATGGGATCTCATCCTATTAAAAGCTTCTGCACAACAAAAGAAATCACTGACACCCCTAAAAGACAACTAACAATATGGGAAAATGTCTTTACTAGCTGTTTGTCAGACAAAGGGCTATTATCTACAATATACAAGGAACTTAAACAAATCAGTCTCCCCAAGTTTAAAGACCCAATTCAAAAATGGGAATCTGAAATGAACAGACACTTCTCAGAGGCAGAAGTCAAAGCAGCCAAGAAGCATATGAAGAAATCTTCAATATGTCTGGTCATTTGAGAAATGCAAATGAAAACAACACTGAGATTCCATCTCACTCCACAAGAATGGCCACGATTACAAAATCAACCAAGGATATATGTTGGTGAGGCTGTAGGGAGAAAGGAACCCTTCTCCACTGCTGGTGCGATTGTAGACTTGTGCAACCATTGTGGAGAACTGTGTGGAGATTCCTCAGAAAACTAGGAATAGAGCTCCCGTTCGACCCTGCTGTCCCCCTGCTAGGAATATAACCAAAGGAATTTTAAAAATCACATTGGAAAGACAGATGTACACCATTGTTCATAGCAGCTCAGTTTGTGATAGCTTAGTTTTGGAAACAACCCTAATTCCCCTCAACTGGAGACTGGATAAAGAAGATGTGTGTGCGTGCGTGCATGTGTGTGTGTGTGTGTGTGTGTGTTTAAATGGAGTATTACTCTGTCATAAAGAATGACAAGATTGATTCATTTATGTGCAAATGGAGACAGCTGGAGGACACACTAATAAGTGAAATAAATAGAACACAGATATGCAAATACCAGATCTTTTCTTTGATATAAGCACCTGTAGAGGTAAACGATCTCTAGAATGTATGATAGTTTTTTGTAGCATGGGTCATATTTGGTGTGGGAACATAATGAAGGGAAGGAATAAATATGATTCAGAAAATGACAAAAGAGTACGTATATAGGGGGTTGGGAGGGGGTGGTTGGGCAGGGATGTGGGTAAAAATGAGAATTTTTTAAAAATGAGAAGAAGCAGACATGTGTGTGATTTGAGCAAAAGCCTTTAAGCAACTGAAGATAAGATCAAAACTTAATCTAGCAGAACCTCTCTCCTCCCTGCCCTGAGACGTGTTGAGACAGGAAAGAGAAATGCCAATGGGGACAAAACATAAAGGCTATGCAAAGACAAAGTCGAGCCAACTTTAAATGAGCCACTGGCACATAGGACTGGAAGTGGCCACATACTATTCTTGCCTGAGGGAATAACAGCAACCCATGGTAAGGAGGCTAAAATGGACAGAGATAGAGAGATATCTAAAAACTGCATCTAAAATCTGAAGACCAGATTCAGCTTCAACAAGATCAAACTTATACCTAGCAGTAAATCTGCTACAATTTTGGTAGGGGGTACATGCAACAGTTTGGTGCACTACCTGACTTGGACACTACACAGAACTGGGGACTGAAAAGAAATTTATTTTTATTTCTTTGTTGGTTTTGTTTCATTTTTCTCTCTGATTTTTGTTTGTTGTTTATGTTTTTACCTTTATTTTTATCTTGTTCTACTCATTTTGTACTGTTTCCTTGGCTCTCTCTCTTATGCTTCTGATGTTTTCATGTGAGTGAAAATTACTGCATTTTTCTGGCTCCCTTTGATGTTCCTTTGTTTATATTTCATGCTTTCTCTCCAGACCTCTCCTCCAGTTTGGGTGGTCTTCTGTTGTCTTCTAACCTGGATTTTACATTTCTACTCATTTATCTCTCTGTTTTGCTCCTTATCTCTTTTAAATTCCCTAGGGGGTCATAAATCACTGTATTAAGGAGAAACTCAATGCTTATAATCTTCTGGGTCATGTTGAATTTTATTATATAACTGTATATCTTGCTATGTTTAAATATACTAAACTAATAGTTACCACAGTCTGTCAGTTTCTGGGCTGTGCTTGAGACTACTAATATTACTAAATGTACTGATTTACCCAGGATGTTCTACTAGTTGTAATCAGTTATTCTCCTTTTATGACAACCTGGAATTGTCTAGAGCCATAACCATCACCGTAGTCCAGTACCAAAGGACTGAGTGCTGAGCCAGAAAAATAGCAACTTCTGATGCTAAATAAATTAGGAAGGTAGGATTTTGAAATAAACACAAATACTAAGAACCATCTATGCTCAGACATCTCTGAGAAATAGAACTTTCCTAAGGAAGCCTTGATTCTAGTGATACAGCTCTCTGCCATAAGAAATTTATAGATATCAAAGCAAAATAATATAAAATACAATAGAAAATGGCAAGGTATAAGAGAAAAATGAAACCCCAGACTTTCATCCTACATAGGACAAGGCCAAGAGAGAAAGAGATAGAGGAAGTCAGTAATCACCCATATGAATTTTCTGAAATTAAAGAAGCAGAAATAAGTAAGCAAATGTGTGTGGTTGTAGATTAAACAATCTATCAGGTTAAAAAAGAAAGAAATGATGATTAAATAAAAGTTGTGCTCAATAAATGCAGAGTGGATCGTTTTTTTTTTTTATAGGGACTTAGGAAAATTATTGAAATGATTTCCCCAAAGTAGAAAAGAAGGAACTCATGAGATTCAAACAGACATCCAGGACTTAAAGATTCCATTGAAGGTATACAGAATAGATTGAATGAGGATGAGGACCAAATTTCATAGCTAAAAATGAAGATTCCAGTTCAATACTATGAAATAAAAAAGTCTGAAAATTCCAAGAGACCATAAAAAAATCAATCTAAAAATTGCAAGATGATGCCAAGAAGAATATAAGATTGACTAGTCAATGAGAAAGTTGGAGACTGTGAAAATGCCATAAAAATCATGTTCAGAGAAGTAATGGCAGCAAACTTCCAAAACACGGAAAAATAATTTGACACACAAATAAGTGACAAATACAGAACTCCAATTAGCTATCACTAAAATAAATCTACACTGTCATACTATTATCAATCTCCTAAAAATTCAGCACAATTATGGGAATATTAATATAGAAAAGAAACAAATCACCTATAAAGGAAAACCCATCAGGATTACAACAGACTTCCCAACATGAACTATTAAGGCAAGAAAAGCTTGTAGTGAAGAATCTCAAGTTTAGAAGGAAAAGAACTTCAACCCAGATTGATGTACTTTGCAAAACACTTTCAAATTCAATGGAGAAATAAGATACTTCTTTGAAAAAGAATAACTAAAGAAATTTATGACCACTAAGCCAGCTTTACAAACTGCTTGAGGATATTTTAGAAAGACATTATGAAGATCATAACTCCAAGAGCACCAATAGAAATAATTCACCAGTCTGGGAAACCAATTAAACAGAGGGAAGAAACAGAACCAACAACAGCCTAATAATATGACAAGGATAAGCCAATGCATACCAGTTAAAACCACCAACCAAAAGAAACAGATTAGAAGAATTGATAAAGAAACAAGATCCAACAATATGTGACATATAGGAAACACGTTTACCTGAAAAATAAATTTACACATGGAAAGTCAAAGGATGGCAAACAATACTCCTTGTAATAGGAAGCAGGAAAAAAGCAGAAGCAGTAGCTACTTTTTTCAGACAAAGTGGACTTTAAGCCAAGATTGATTAACAAGATCACAACATGTTTGTAAAGGGGACAACCCAAGAAGAAGAGATAACAATCATAAATATATGTACACCAAATATCAGGGCACTCAGCTAAGTAAAAAAAAAATATTTTAATTGATTTTATTGGTACATTTTATATGTACATTATGATCACATTCGACAATGAGAATATGTACCTTTATTTATACATCTTGATTCTCGTTTTTCCCTCTCCTGCCTCAACCATTTATGCCCTTATTCTCTTTCCTTTTTAACCATTAAGATTTTCCTTCTTCTTCTTCTTTACTTTCACCTAGCCCCTTTACCTTTTGAATATTTTCTTCCTATTTCACAATACCTATGCTACATTTTGAAACTCATTTACATCTTCACTTCCTTAGAGAAATGCTAGTTATTACACATCTATGTCCTATTTATTTCGCTTATGCATTTGTCCCCAAAGCACATTCATTTGAGTATAAGTGACTCAAATTTATCATTCTTTATGGATGAATAATACTCCATGTTTTTTTTTTTTTAAACTACATCTTCTTTATCCAGTCTCTCATTGATTGGCACTTAGGCTGTTTCCAAGATTTAGCTACAGTAAACTGAGCTGCTATAAAAAGTAAAACAAATATTGATGAACCTAAGTCAAATAAACATTGATACAATTGTAGTGGGAGAAACAATACCACACAGTCACAAATAGGAAGATCATCTAAACCAAAAAAATTGACAAAGAACTATCAAAACTGAATCAAGACTGTGAACAAATGGACTTAGTGGCTGTCTACAGAATGCTCAAGTCATTAGAATACTTACATTGCATTACATGTTATTCTTCTTGCTTGAAGATGAAATATTCTCGACAATAGAGCACATCCTATTCCATAGGACATATTTAAGTAAATGCAAAGAAATTGAAATTATCCCAAGGTTTCCATAAATTTGTATTAGTGAATGGTTGCTTAAATATAATACAAAAGCATGAACAACAAAATATAATATTCATAAGACTTAAAATTTTAAATTTTGTGCTGCAAATGACAACATCAAGAACATGAAAAATAACTGGCAGAATGAAAGAAAATACTAGCCAATAATATATTTTATTGGGACCTCATAACCAGACTACAAAAAAGCTCTTACAATTTAATAAAGACTAACACAATTTGTTAAATGGAAGGAGTTTGAACTTGCATATCAGTAGTGATGCTATGCAGATGACTTTTCAATATAAGAGAAAATGGTGGATGCGGGGTTGTAGGGTAGGTGGGTGAATGGGAAAAAATGAGAATCAAATTGTGTCATATACTGGTACAAATTATCAATATTGTGTATAATTATGATGTGTATACATAATGTACCAATGAAGATTCAAATTTTTAAAAAATCAGTTGTCAGGAAATGCAAATCAAAACAACAGTAAGGCATCACTTTAGATATAGTAGAACAAAAAGTAATGATTGTTGTCTCTTTAGATGAAAAAGTGAGAATGCTCACTCACTGTCACTGGAAATAGAAAAGGGCAAAAAAATATGGTGAATATTTAAATTTTAAAGATACTTGAGCCACGGATTTAGCTCAGTGGTTCTGGCACCTACCTTGCAAACTCAAAATCCTGAGTTTGATCCCCAGTAACCACATACAACAATACTGTGTGTGGTGGTTCACGCCTACCAGCAATCAATACAACATACTACAATGCCAGGCATAGTCGCTCAGGTCTGTTATCCCAGCCCTTGGGAGACAGAGGCAGAAGGATTACTGTGAGTTAAAGGCTGTCCTGGGCTACATAGTGACCTCAGGACCAGCCTGAACTACAAAGCAAGACTCTGTCTTAAAAACAAAAACAAAACAAAAAAACCTTTATTACAAGAATGACACATTACATAGAAGGATGGGATAAATATGTTTGAAAGAGAGTATTGTGAGTGTTTTCAGTCAGATTAATGGCAATATTTTTTTGCTGTAATAAAATATCTTTTCCTGTTGCAATTTATACTTTTGCTTCTTGCTGATCAAATATTTACGGCAGTTTCTAGCAAATAAAACATTGGAAAATGTCTCATATACCTTGTTACAATGAGTTCTTACCCACCTTTAGACGCTGGCTCTTCATTTGAACTTTAAAAGATCAGGTAAAATAAACACTTTGAAACAATTCACTACACTGGGGCAGTCACAAGAGTACCACTAAAGACACTCACAAAAGAGAATATCTAGAAGTACTTCAGAAAGCACCACAAAGTATGAGATTGTGAAGTGAGAGCTATATTTTGAGGGCCATTTTCTATGATATAGTAATTTTTTAATTGAATTCTTTATTGGTACAATTTATATACATCTCAAAATCACATATAACATTGGGAAATTTGTACCAGTATATGCCACAAGTTAATTCTCATTTTTACCCATATCCCTACCCACTTCCCCCTCCTCCCCCCTTTATACATGCTCTTTTATTTTCTTCCTGTATCATATTTATTCCTTCCCCTCATCACATTCCCACACCAAGTTTCCTATAGAAATATTCCACTCTTAAAAGCTGACCTACTTCCTAGAACTCATTTGCATCTACAGGCGTTCATGCCAAAGAGAAGATCCAGGAGTTGTCTATCTGTGATCTATTGATTTCACTTATATCCTCCAGGTGTCTCCATTTGCACCTAAATGGATCGATCTTGTCATTCTTTATGGCAGAGTAATACTCCATTTTGTAAAAAAAAAAAAAACAAATGTCCATCAACTGGAGAGTGGATAAAGATGATATAGTAATTTTTAAAATTTAAATATAGACCTTTGAAATAGGTCAACAGTTCCTGAAACGATTGCCATATGACACAATAATTCCACTCCTAGATATACACTGCAGAAAAACTTGCAGCCAGTGTTCAGAGCAACATTATTTATAATAGATAAAAGAATAAAATAGCCTGTTTCTATCGATTGATGAATAGTTAAATAAAATTAATTTTATTCATATAAAGGAATACCATTCAACAGTGAAAAGGAAAGAAGTACTGTCATATGGTACAATATGGATGAACTTTACAAACCTTAATCTAAGTGAAATAAGACAGTTAAAAAGGACCCCAAGGTACAACACATATAATACATCCAGTGTAAGCTATCCGTGCAGAATAAAAGTAGATTAATGGCCAGCTGGAGGTCAGTTTGTACGGTCATTGTTAACAGATATACAGTTTCTTTGGATGTGATGCAAATGTTTTAAATTTAAATCTTAAGAAAAGCAATGTGAATACAAAGTCACTGAATTGTATGCTTTAAATACATGCATTTTATGACATGCAAATTATATCTCAATGAAATTTTTTAAATAGTAGATAAAAGCAATGAGATAGTGAAGCTTTGAATAAACAAAATAATACACAGGCCAATTAAATCGAATCAGGAATATAAGTGATCAGTTTAGGCAAGCAGGAACTAGACTATGTGGATGTTGATTTATAAAGATGAGTATTTCCAAGGGTCCAATGCTAGAGCTTCTGTTTAAGTTTCTCTTCCTCTCGTGAACAGTGGTATAGAGAAAGTCATCACTCTATGAAGTCTCCTTTTGGGCCTGCAGGATTTATTGACTTTTAGCTCCTGGTGTACTAAGAACAAACTTCAACTACTTGAGGAGACTTGTTTGATTTTCACAGGAAAATACAGCCAAAGAGGAATATGTTCTGGCTTGTTTTTACTTCAAACATAGTGAAAGAGAAAATTTTTAGTTATGTTTTTCAAGATATCATAGAAATAGTTGATAAGTAACGAGTATCTTTCTAGCTTATTTTTTCCAGAGTAACTTTATAGTACTAGAAAAAATAATTTTTGCATGTAAGCTTAATTTAAGAAAATACCAGTATAAACTAGGTAATTATTATTCTTTTTATTGCAATGTCATTAATCACTCAAAAAGAAAAACATCCATTCAAAATTGTATAGTATGTAAAATTGTACACATCCATGAAATAGTTTGTTTCTATATAATTGTAATACAAAATTTTAAGCAATAATTTTGGTAAAATTAAAACATTCTCAATTGAATTTGGTTTGAATTTGATATAATTATCTTTATTTTCACTTGACTATCAAAAGTAAAAACATTTCACCATTTGACAGTAAAATTTACATTTGTTAGTTAATGTTAAATTAGGACTCAAATGAAAGAAAAGATACTCTTTTGTCTTTCTAAATGTTTGATAATAAGGAAATAACCAAACAAATTATAGTACATTCATTAATTAAATTTTTTTGTAGAGTAAGAAAATAATTATGGCATGGCTGTGGGGAGAAAGGAACCCTTCTCCACTGTTGGTGGGATTGCAGACTGGTGCAACCATTGTAGAGATCCGTGTGGAGATTTTTCAGAAAACTAGGACTAGGGGTCCCTTTTGACGCTGAGATCCCCCTGCTAGGAATATACCCAAAAATTTTTTTAAAAATCACATTGGAAAGACAAATGTACATCCTTGTTCATAGCAGCTCAGTTTGTGAAAGCTCAATCTTGGAAACAACCCAAATGCCCATCAACTGGAGAGTGGATAAAGAAGGTGTGGGCTTTTTATAAAATGGAGTATTAGTGCTTGCTTCGGCAGCACATATACTAAAATGGAGTATTATTCTGCCATAAAGAATGACAAGATCGATCCATTTAGGTGCAAATGGAGACATCTGGAGGATATACTAATAAGTGAAATCAATAGATCACAGATAGGCAAATACTGGATCTTCTCTTTGACATGAACACCTGTAGGTGCAAATGAGCTCTAGAAAGTATGACAGCTTTTATAGAGTGGGAAATTTCCATAGGAAATTTGGTGTGGGAATGTAATGAGGGGAAGGAATAAATATGATACAGAAAGAAAATAAAAGAGTATGTATAAAGGTAGTGGGGAGGTGTGGGTAGGTAGGGATATGGGTAAAAATGAGAATTAACTTGTGTCATATACTGGTACAAATTCCCCAATGTTGTATGTGATTGTGAGATGTACATAAATTGTACCAATAAAGAATTCAATTAAATAAATAATTAAAGGAGATAGGATATAAAATGACAGAATAGAAAACAAAAGGCAGAGTTGCATGGATTCTATGTAGCAACATAAACATTAAATGTGCAAAAGAAAAGTATAGAAAAGAAGAAAATAAAAATGAAGGTAACTGTCCTAGTTTAATACAGTCAGAAATAGCTTTCCTTTTTGGCAAATTTTCCTTAAGCTGCTCATGTTATTTTTCTAATTGTAAGGGGAAATGTTGGCAATAACTTATGGTGTGTCTATAAATTACCGATTATGCTTAAAACAAAGAAGATGCTTAAAATAGAACAAATTCCAACATCAGCACCTTCTGAAATGGCAGTGTCTTAAATTTAACAGGTTTTTATTTGTTTAGTTTTGTTGTACAAAAGATTCAAACATAGAAAAGCACCTGGGGAAAATAGTTGTCTAAACATACTTTTGTTGTTTTATCACCATAGGCAAAGGAGAAGAGAAAGCTCTTCTAAAAATCACAATACACTTCTGAATTATGACTTTCCAACTGAGCTATAAATTTCTATGGGAAAGAAAACAACTTTGTCAGACTAAAGCTTTTTTTTTAAATTAAATCCAGTATGTATTTGTAATTTTTGTAATACATAGCTTTGTAAGTTATAAAGAACACTACTTTTAACAAAATATTTAGCAAGAAAGATACTGGACTGTGTATTCTGAAAGTTCTGATCAACAAAATAAAATAAGAAAAAGAAACAAGTGAAAATACTGAAAATAAAATAAAAAGTCTAATGGCTATTAAATTGCATGAATGTTCATAAAATAAAAACAATAAATAATAAGTAATAATAGTATCCATCAAGGTATATGGTATAAACTTAATATGTAAAATACAGTTTTCAACCACAGTTATTTTTCCTGTGAATTTACTTATTATTCAAAGTAGAACTAGTAAATACAATAATAATTACTTTAACATTTCCAGAGGGATGGAAATCCTGTGAAGTGAGCTCTTATATAGTTTTGGAGTGAAATCAGAAGCTGAGAGCAGAAAAATATAATACAATAATATTCGCCTCTTTAATTCCTCCAGTTAACTTTCTTATATAAAGAAGACCATAAAAATTCAAGCCTGTTTGTCTGACTTATTTCACTGAAAAACTCAAGATGCATCCATTTCTATTTACATTTTTCTATAAATGCCTCCAGTGTATCTTTAACAGTAGAGTACAGCTGTGTGTAGATAGCAAATTTTCTCCATGCTTTCATTTGTTGATGGCCATGTGTGGTCTGCATCTAGTGATTGGGAGTTGTGTTGCTATAAATATGAGTATACACACATTACTATGACATGATATTTTTCAATGTTTTAAAAAGAAACCAAGAAGGGAAATACCTGGGACAAATGTTATTTCTATTTCAGTTTTTTGAAGAATCTCCATGCTGATATCAATAGTGTCTGTCTCACTTTATACTCCCAACAATGAAAGAACATTTATTTTTCTTGACAGGCTAGCTAGCACTACTTATTGGTAGACTTCTTCATGGTAGTTACCTACCTTCAGTTTTCAGAGGTGAGGTAGACTTTTTTTTAAAATTAATTCTATATTGGTACAATTTATAGACATCTCACAATCACATACAACATTGGGTAATATGTACCAGTATATGACACAAGTTAATTCTCATTTTTACCCATATCCCTACCCACCCACACCTCCCCACCACCTTTATACATACTCTTTTATTTTCTTTCTCAATCATATATATTCCTTCCCATCATTACATTCCTACACCAAATTTCCTATGGAAATTTCCCACTCTATAAAAGCTGTCATAACTTTCTAGAGCTCATTTGCACCTAAAGATGTTCATGTCAAAGAGAAGATCCAGAATTTGCCTATCTGTAATCTATTGATTTCACTTATTAGTATATACTCCTTGTGTCTCCATTTGCAACTAAATGGATTGATCTTATCATTCTTTATGGCACAATAATATTCCATTATATATATATAAAACACATCTTCTTTATCCAGTCTCCAGTTGATGGACATTTGGGTTGTTTCCAAGTTTGAGCTATCATGAACTGAACTGCTATGAACAAGGGTGTACATCTGTCTTTCCAATGTGATTTTTTAAATTCTTTTGGTTACATTCCTAGCAGGGGGATAGCAGGGTAAAAAGGGACCCCTAATCCTACTTTTCTGAGAAATCTCCACACAGATCTCCACAATGGTTGCAAAAGTCTACAATCCCACCAACAGTGGAGAAGGGTTCCTTTCCCCCACAGCCTTGCCAGCATTTATTGTTGGTTGATTTTGTGATAGCAGCCATTCTTTGTGGAGTGAGATGAAATCTCGGTGTTGTTTTCATTTGCATCTCTCGAATGACCACACATATTGAAGATTTCTTCATATGCTTCTTGGTTGCTTTGACTTCTAGCTCTGAGTCTGTTCATTTCAGCTGCCCATTTTTGAATTGGGTCTTTAAACTTGGGGAG
>PVIC010046661.1:0-14133 GCA_004025085.1 Thryonomys swinderianus
TATCAGGAAGCACATAATGACAGAAAAAAAGGCAGAGATAAGTGCTAGGGGAATTCAAAATAAGTTGTTTTGTTTTTGAATGGTATTAGAAGCTTTTTCAATTCCTTCCTGGGTTAATTACTGAGAAAAGAATTGTCAGTCTATACAGATCTAGTGTTATGTTAATTACGTGAAATAGAAGACCTATTTAAGTTGCATTTGTTAAGATCTTAGGATCTTAGAAATATTCCTGTATTAGCACTTGCTTTGTCCCTTTTACTGGAAGAGTGATTTATTATTATATGATAAGGTTAGATAATGGCTAGTTCAGACAATATATAGGAATTTATGACTTTTTGAATAAAATCTTGAAACTATGACTTTTAAGAAGTATTTGAAAATTTTGAATAGTACTTTAAAAGAGGGACTGGCATTGGAAAGCATTTTCTGTCTTTTTACTCACTACTTTGAGATGTTTGCACTCATTCACACAATAGCTTATTAGAAATAAGTTCACTGCCTTATTTTTTCATGTTCCAGAATATTCTCCAGAAATATTCTTTGATGGAGAACTGTTCCAGAAACACTCTTTGATGGAGTGTTGTGTTCAGTAAACATTTACTGTTAGGATAAAACCCCTCTTGTCCAAAGAAATTTATGTAGCTTGTCAGTTAATTAAAATTTAGCTAAAGACAAAATTTATTGAAATAAAGTAATAATGTACTTCAAATATGACATGAAAACATCAAAATATATTAATTTTCTAGTTCATCTCAAGGTCCAGTTCTGCCATCTTTTATGTTCATACCACTATAACTCACACAGTATATGCTTTCAGTTTTCAATTTCTTTACAATGAAATCAAAACTTACAGGGCTAGGTATTTAGCTCAGTGGTTCTGGTGTCTGCCAGGCTAGTACAAGGTCCTGAGTTTGATCCGTGGTGCCACATATCACAACGATGAAAAAACCTTAAAGACTCCTGTGCATCAAGCCAAATTTGTAGAGCTACATATAGAATTTCCCTTTAATTTTAAAAAAGATTCTTGCTTGATGGTAATTTCACTGCAATCTTTAAACAACTCACATTTATCTAGTTTTTAAAATTCAATTCTATTTTATAATAAATCTATCCGTTTAGAAATTTCCCTGCCTTTGCTTTATGAGATATTTAGGTTGAATTTAATAGCTTATTTATTATATTTTCTTCTTCACTATAAAATAAGTTACATGAAGGTACAAAATTCATCAGTCGAGCATCAATCTATATACTTGAGGAGAAGGAAGTAATTCTTTGTATATGAATAAGTAAAATAGTGGCAAACAAAAGAACAAAAACAGATACTGCTGATGATGGTACCTACATTAATCCAACAAGCAAAGAGGCAAAGACAGCCTCTGAGCTGAGGGCTTTCAGTTTGCCTCAGGCGTCACTCTGTAGGTAACATAAGGGCAATGGAACTGTCACTTCATCTAGCAGATGGTTATAGTTTTCTAAAATCACAGCACTTCCCAATATTTATCTCACCAGGGCACTGTGGAAGATTATACTGTTTATCATGTTAGAATAAATGATCCAGCACTATAGGCCTGGGGGCTCCAGCTGTCCTATTCTCTGCCCAGCAATCCTAAGGACTGAGGGGATCAATAACCCATCAGTAAACACTTGCCACAGGCTGGGAAGCCTTGATTCAAAACTTTTACTGTTATGACAGACCATTAAGTGACCCAGTTAGCATCACCTGCTGCAATACTCCTTTCCTGTGGACAATGGCATGCTGTGATAGCCTTAGTAGGGTGTTTTTTTTTTTTTTTTTTTTTTTTTTTTTTGCCTCCTAGCAACTGATGACTTGCTGACTGATCCCATCAGTAAAGCAATGGAGTATCTCTTCTTGCTGAACCTCTTCCTACCAAAATTTGAGCCTAGTGAAGAAACCTTCCATTTTCCTTTACTGCTGTACTTTTCATTATCATCCTTGCTCATCACCCAACCAGTTGTGATTTCCTAACATGTTAACAATGATGATCCTTCTTCTCTGTGACTCATTCAGCATGTCCCATAGCAGAACCACTTGAGTTCCAAATGCTACAACTCGCTAGTGAGAGATATATTCAGATTTACCCACATTCTGCTCCAAGAAGCATCAACTTCAGGTAGGTAGTAGTACCTGGATGATGCTCTGGATCAAGACTTTCCTTGAGAACCTGTCTATGCTTAGACCCTCCCTTCTAAACTTGTTTACTAATGACTTCTCCTGAATAATGATGAATTCTCTTAGCCTACCAGCCTCATTTCTCTTTGAATATTCCTTACCGAAAGGAAAAAAAAAACTCAACCTTCAATTAATCTGGAAATGAAATATTATTCTCCTGAGTGAAAAGGATGACCATGCAAAGAGAGATAAGTGGATAGACCATATAGATAAGCAGAACACAAAGTATAATTTGACAATGGATGAAGGTAGAAGCCAGGTTTTGACTTATCGTACTATGATGAGTGCTGGTGCCATAAAAAGAAAGAAATGGGAGGAAACTATCAAACAGAAGGAGAAACAGATTTAAGTGACAGGCTAACTTTACTCAAGTCTGAAATCTCCATATAAAGGTGGAATGTATTCCTGGTACTAGGAGTAAACTTTGCTTCAGTTAATGTGTTGACTTAAAAGTAGTAAGTGAAGCCATAAGACTAGAGTACTCAAGGATATCTTGATATTATAATAAAAAGTACTTTTTATATTTCTCTAAATAATGCCACAATTTAAGAAATAAATGGAAATAAATGAATCTGCAAAATAGTTTTAAGGGCAAAGGTAGAAAAATCAGAGACATGTTAAAGAATCCAAATGAAAAGAGTATTTTTTTTTTTTTTTGAGACAGGGTCTCGCTTTGTAGTTCAGGCTGGCCCTGAGCTCCCTGTGGTGCCCAGGCAAGCCGCTGCGAACTCAGCAATCCTCCTGTTGCTGCCTCCCGAGTGCTGGGATTACAGGCGTGAGCCACCACGTCCGGCATTGTGGTATGCGGTGTTGATTGTTGGTGGGCGTGAGTCTCCACATCCAGCATTGTATGTGGTTACCGGGGATCGAACTCAGGACCTTGTGCTTGCGAGGCAGGTGCTGGAACCACTAAGATAACCCTCCGGCCCTGAAAAGAGTATTTTAAAGACAGTAATCAAGAACATCCAGTGTTGCTGAACATACTAACTGAATTCAATCACTTAGCAGGTCATTGATTACCTTTCAAGAGGAAATAAAGTGAAAAGATAAGAAAGGCACTGGCTGTTCCTCTCAAGTCCAAAACTCATAAGAGAATGAAGATGAACAGCCCACATGGGAGATTTTCAAGAGCAGCAGTCAGTCTTTTCACAGTAGAATCAGAACTAAATTGGGCAAAACAGAAGAGACAAGGATGAAAGAAAAGAGAATTTATTTTCACTATGGAGGAAAGATCGTACCATACAAGGTGGTAATATTTAGGCAGAAAGGGAGAGCAACTCAGAAAAAGCAAAAAAGATAACGTCATTTTGGGAGAAGATGAATCAGAGATTTAAAATGTGAGCAACAGAATAATATGTACAATAAAAGTGTGTTTGACTTATGTCTAAGCTTTCTACGTGTATGATTCAACATAGTTGATGGCGTAGAAAGAGGACAGAGTGGTTCCCAGAAGTTCCAGAATAAGTCCGCTTTGTCCTGATTGGAGGTTCTGCTAAAAGAGTGCTAGTCTTAGGAAGTAAAGTATCAGTAGAATGATTTTTCCCATGATTCATATTCACATTGTAAAAAAATCAGCATCTTTTGATGGCAGTACTGTGCTCTGGAATCAGTCAGGCAAGATCTTAATTACTTACAGTTTTCAAGAAGAGGCTCTGGGTTCCCAGCTTCAGGCACTGTGGTACCTGAGTGACAGCAATTGATCTTTACTAGGATCTTGCAGTTATTTCCTAAATTCTCCATCTCACTAACCCTAATCTTTTGTAATCTATTCTCCCCAACTCATCTATTAATCTTTATTAAATGTAAATATGATGGTACCTATATTTTTGTAACAAACCATTCTAAAATATACTGCCTAAAATAACTTCATTTATTTCACTCGTGAATACAGAGGGCATAATTTGGGATGAGTTACATATGTTAGTTCTTCTTCTGGTATCAACTGGATTTCCTTAAATATTTTCTGCCTACTGAACTCTGATAAATTTACTCAGATGTCTTGCATTTAGAGGACTATCATCTGAAGCTGGCTACTTTGTGTTTATTTTGTCTGGAACAACTGACCTATCTGAGGTGCCTCTTCTTCAAAGTCTAGTTATAGTGCATTTGTATTTCCAAGAAAAAGGTTAGATTTTCTCCTTTATGAAACCTCAACTGACTCTCCAAACTAATTATTTATTCCAACTAACAAGGATTCCATTTAATCCATTATACTACCACTGAGAGTAGTTGTTTCACTGTATTATCATTACTAATGAAATATGTGTCCTCATCAGTATGTTGAGGACAGAGACTTTTATCTTCACATTGCAGTTACCTAGTATTATCATGCTTATAAACATCATAAAGATATCCAATAAATTTATCCTCAGTACAAGAATATCTCATTATATAGTCTTTCACATAATTCTCCAAGATTTAGAACTGAGAGACCTGTGTTATAGACATTTCCCAAAAATGAGCATGAAGTTCTCTTTAATTCAGCTACAATTAATCCTGAGCCATCCACTCCTTTTGGTTACATATAAGGGATCTATAAAATTCAGACTAGTCTAACCTAAAATATATTGGCAACAATGGTAAATTTTCTGTAGTCATGAATCTAAATCAATTAAGTTGTTTGGATCACTTTAAGCTAAAGTATAAGTAAGTAAGTGATAATTACTTGCCAGTGGACCAGAAGTGTGTTATGAACAATCGTGTACTTTAAGAAAGCAAAGGTGAAAGGAAAAATGCCACAGCCATGTTATGATTAAAGGATCTAACCCAGACTACATGGTTAAAAAATGATAAGCAATCTATCATTTTTGTAAAGTTTAAGAAAATCGATGCACTAACTGGACCAAGGCCAACAGCACAAAATAATGTTAGCTCTCTGTAAGGAACCCTGTGCTTCTACTCACCTAGCCACAATCTCTTCAAGAGAAATTGGTATATGAATAACAAATAGTAATCCCTGGGTAATATGTGGCATTTTTTGATAGTTATATCATTAGTTGAGGCCACTGTAACTTTTAGATTTGGAAAACCAAAAACACATTAAATTTAATTAGTATTCAGTTTTTATGTTTTATTAGTACATAATCTCTTTTAAAAATGGTTCTAGAAGAACTATCCACAAGCCACTAAATTAAAATTGAACTGAATTCTTATGCACTCTCCTGCCTCTATATTCAGCAGGTTTTTGGGTTTTTTTTTTTTTTTTTGGCTTTTGAGACAGGGTCTCGCTTTGTAGTTCAGGCCAGCCCTGAGCTCACTATGGTGCCCAGGCAAGCCGCCGTGAACTCAGCAATACTCCTGTCTCTGCCTCCCGAGTGCTGGGATGACAGGCGTGAGCCACCACGTCCGGCATTGTGGTATGCGGTGTTGATTGTTGGTGGGCGTGTCTCCACGCCCAGCATTATATGTGGTTACCGGGGATGGAACTCAGGACCTTGCGCTTTCGAGGCAGGCGCCGGAACCACTGAGCTAACCCTCTGGCCCTATATTCAGCAGTTTTGATTTTACACTGAAAAAGGATACTGCTTGACATGCAGTATCTCTTTCCACAAATTGGGATGTTTTGTGGCTAGTAGGCTCTCTGAAGATTCATTTATCTCCAGTTTCACCAATTCAGTTACTTAGTATCTCTTGCTCATGGAGTATGTTAATAAGTAGATGAATGCTACTGTTCTGTAATTATAATTCTAGGACATTGTACTTGAATAACCTCTTAATACTTATTCCAACTGACAAGGATTCCATTTAACCCATTATACTACCACTGAGAGTAGTTATTTCACTGAATTATCATTACTATGGCAGCTTTTCTAACCTGAATATAAGTGAAAAGTGACCTTTCTTCTATATATATGGAAAATTTGGGGCAAAATGAGGACTCCATTTATACAAGACAGGGGACACTTCTGATCTGTAGAAGATAAAATCTGATGAAAGAAGGCAAAAATACAAAAAAATACATATACAAAATACATATGTATTCCAATAAGGAAAACATATGAAAACAAAACAAAAACCTCCATAATGAGAAGAGATAGAAAATCTTTAGCACATTGAGGTATGTTACTTGAGTCTGTCCCATAATCCAAGGCATTATGACTCATAATTCTGATTTACAAACTAGAATATTTAAATTTTTTCTAATCTCTAGTGAGCCAACAGTGGAGTCTCCCAACTCCCATTATAAAACATGTTCCCATAGGACAATTAGCTTTTATACCGTAAAGACTCTCATCTTCCGTGATGATACCTGGTCAAGTTCAGCTCTAAGTGTTAACATGGATCCATGGGGTAGCTGCATGCCTCTCCAAATGTCTTCCTAAGCATGGCTGCTAGGTTCCCAAAAGAAGCATTCCACCAGAAAAATTCACCCCACACATGCAGAGAGAGAGACAGACAGACAGACAGACAGACAGACACAGAGACAGACAGAGACAGAGACAGAGACAGAGAGACAGAAGGAAAGAGAGAGTATGAGAGAAAGAAACAGAGACAGAGACAGAGAGATGAAAGCATGGCAAAGCAGAAAATCAGATTGCAGAGCCTATAATCTTGTCTCTATGTCTATTCATGTTGGTGTTTTTGTTTTTCTAACTCTCTTCACACAATTATGTTTTCATTACTAGCTGGCTAGCATTATCCCAGAGGGGCAAACAAATTTTAATTCATAAAGGATCCTCCCTACATAGAAGAAAAATATTCCACTTGACAGGGCAGTACACTAGGAGGAAGACTAATTATCAGTCAGATCTACTCATATTCTTCCCTCGCTATGATATTTTACACCAGAATTAGTCGTTTTTATTGCCTAGATCAATCTTTGGAGCCAACACAATAATTTTCATTTTTGGCTGATAATTCAGTAACTTGAGGAGTCTGAATAAATGTGGGTAAATCTTGTCTTTAATTCATCATGAAACTTTCTGTATCATCTGGTGGAAATGTCCTCCCCTAGTAATGCACAGCATTTTAGGGACAGAAAAGGAAACATTTATAGTACATAGTTAGATGTAACTGAGGACTTCCCACCTCTGTTCCATCTACTCATGGAAATAAATTTGTTCCTGGTTCAAAATAGGAACAACAGAATATCCTCAACAGAAAACTGCAACCTCTCACCAGACATTGGTAATGGTTTCACCATTCCATCATTCTCAAAGACCAGTAGCTAGTAGGTAATAGAATATATGAGAAAAACAGTGAATTTGAGAGGCACTGTCTAATAAAGCAAGGTTGTTTGTTGAGAGAAAAAATGTATAATCCTGTATGATATAAAAGGAAATTAGACAGTTCAAGATTGGCAAGTAAATCTTTATATGTAATATCTATTCTATGCAGTTGGGAGACTTACCATAACTGAGCTGTAATTATATTTTTATGTGAGGGTCATCTTTTCCGTGTGTTTATTGAAAGTATTTTTCTACTAGAGACCTTCTGATAAGCTTTGATGTGGAATTCAAAGACTTACATCTACACAGGTTCATTTTTACTTCTTTTACTTCTATATTTTTACTTTTTTTCATTCTTCTACTTTGCTTTACCATACTTTGTTTACCATGAAACTATTAACCACGTCCAAGAAAGCATTATAGCTACTGAAGCCAGGTCATTTCTAACTCCAGGCCTTATAGAGAATGGAGTAAAGTGCTCAGGATTCTGCACAGTGGGAAGATTTTCTTTTCATTATCATAAAGAGGAAACTTGATGCCAGCTATCATGCCGCAGTGTTATACTCTATCACAACAGGCTCATTGCTCCTAGGAAATTCTCTACAAGACTAAAAGTGCAAAGTAAGAGAAAGTGACTGTGACAACATGAAAACCTCTGAACCCCATGCACGGTATGTGTCTTCAAGGTCTGCTATGGCCTATACTGTTAACACTAAGTTGCTAGTTCTCTATATTTGGGAGAAAGTAGCCTTTACTTTCTGCCCTGCATGTATCTTTCCAAAATGAAAGTGTAAATATGTGTGGCAATCTCTTCTTTCCAGAAAGGAGAAAACACTTAACAGACTACTAACTGCATACTGAGAGACAGATGTTCCATGTGCTCCCACTTACAACAAATCTCTGCACTTTCTCCACACACTGGAGCTGCTGTAAAAGCAACCATCTGACTAACCATTTAGCAATGCACTGTCATTCTCAAAGGCCATATGCAAGCTTTGCAAATAATAGACAACACGGACATTAAAAAGTTCTCATTATTCCTCTTTCTTTCTGCTCTGAAAGTGGCAATGGCATTTACATTTGTCTTCAGCGTACTAATTATTAATGAGGGGTTTTCACTTTGTCTTCCTTATCATAACAGATCTGACTGTCTAGGGAAGAAAATAAGTCAATTCTGCCTGTGGACAATCAAATCCTTTGATCATACATTTGAGTATAGAGGCAATCGCCACAGGGTGCTGTCAGGGTTCCACAGGGCCTGGCATTAGGCAGAAAAATTAATGATCCTTTATGTTCCTATTCCCAGGTGTTTTCTGAGTCTCCAGAAACTAGAGCTACACACATCTAGTATCATAATAGCAACAAAAATTTTGAAAAGTTTTGTATTGCCTTCATTCTTTCCCAACCAAGGGTCTCTGAGTTATCTGGTAATTCACCAAAGACTCCCCTAAGAAGACCAGGTCCCACAACCTCCATTAGTGTTTGTTATGTTATCAACGATTCTATCTTCAATGGTACAATCCATTTTTATTATTATTATTATTATTATTATTATTATTATCATTATTATTATTATTCATGGGCTATGGATATGTGCACTGACTTAAACAGGAAATGGGTATAGACTCATGGCTGGAAAAATAAATTAAGTCAGAATTCCATTTGCCAGACTTGGAAATTTTCCAGTTGCACAAATCATTTAAAAATATTGTAAGCTGCTCAGCTGTTTTTGTCCTGGGAATCCATAAATGACAGGAAATGCCAAGGAGCATAGGTAGACCAACCACTGTGGTCACTGGGAAACCCCTGCAGGCTATTTCAGTAACGGTGCCTTTCTTGGCTCCTTGACCTCTGACTAGTTAGCAGCTACTACGTGAGATCCTACTGCTTCCATTGGTGCCAAAGAACCTAATTCAATCGAAATGCTTCCATTGTTCTTGGTTTAGAAAAAACAGCCATAGAAGTGGTTTCAGAGAATGCTTACATTCACCCAAACCTTGGTGAAAGAAATATATTCTATTCCCTCTTAGGGGACATAATTTGTTGATAGATGAGAAGAAAATACATAACACCATCAGTGTCCTCATCTCTGTGAGTCACTGTATTTCATTTCTTAGCAATTCTCACATTAAAATCAGCCAACTTTTTGAAGTAGAAACACCTGGTTTTCCACCCTTGACCATTTCATGTGATTGATCTTGGTTTCTACAAGGCATCACTATTTTTCAAATAATCTGGGGAATCCTAATATATAACCACAGTAAAGAACCACTCCTACTTTTTGTGGGTCTATCACTCATGAACACACTGGACAGTGAGTTCCAAAATAATCCAGGTGAATAATTTCAAGTAAAATAATGTAAATTTGATTGCAGTGAGGAGACAGTGATATCTAGTGAAAAGATAACTGAGTGGCAGAATTTTGAAGAAAATGGAAGAACCAGGCTTGGAAAAAAAGCACGAATATTGAAGCAGGTGTCATCCAAAATGAGGGTAAAATCTTGTAACAAGACAAGTCTGGTACAGACACCACAGCCTGCTCTGTTCCAGCTCATCTTGAGTGCTGGAGGCCACTGCTGTCCCACTCTGCCTGCTGCACTCGCACACTGGCAGGAAGCCCTGACCACCATCTTCAGAGTGCGTTTTCCAGTGCTTTGGTTCTGTCATTAGACCATGATTCCTGAAGTATAATAGCCATGACACCTTAAACTTACCTCCCAGGTCTAATGCAGGTGCCAAGAAAGAAGAAATCCTTGCCCCTCTTGGTTTACTTTTGAAAGATACTTTCAGAATCTCCCCAGATTCAAAATGAATAAATATAAAAGGAAGGTTCAGTTACTAAGTAACCAAACTGTGAAAGATACAAGGCAACCTGTATACACATAGGCCCCATATCCTTGCATTTGGCCAAACATGGTTGGGAAATATTTGGGAAAAAAATTGCCTCTGTGCTGAAGTATATACAGACTTTTCTTACTTTTCCCCAAAGCAAAAGCACAACAATTACTTATATAATATTTATATAGTTCTAAGTATTAAAGTAACCTAGAACTAATTTAAAGTATTTACAAGTTATACATAGATTCTATTGCAATACTTATACATCATGTATACAACACTACAAGTGGAAAAAATTGGAACTAGGAAACCTTGAAATTGATTTAATTGCATGAGATATGAACTTAATGTTAACCACTGTAGTTAGAAATCTTTCCAAATTACAATCTACATTTCCATTCTCACAGAATACACAGAGCAGAATCTAAACTGGTGCTACTGAAATTATTAGGGACAGCAGCTAGTAAGGAAGGGCTGAAGCAATCATTACTGAAATGCTGATAAGCTTCTGTGACAATATTTAAAAATCCTAAAAATTCTACTCTTCTGTGATTTATGCTTTTTCATTTCAGAGTCCCAGTTCTCAAGTGAACGTCTCTTATGATCCAAGCTTGAGGTGTTTCTGTGACTAAAGTACATGAACTCACTTTGCTGCAATTTGGAATGCTCGGGGAGCAAGCGTGTTTAAGTCTTGCCCAACTATCATAGAGACATATGATCTCCTGGTGCACAAACAAAGGTGAGAATCTTCTTTTGTAGGGCTCTTTCAGAAGCACCTTATATGACCTTATCTCATTAAACTTTCCACAACAACACTTGTAGAATAAGTTTTAGAGAACAAAATAATTGAGATTCACAGGTCCTAAAATTTATTAAGAGATGAAGTCTAATTTCTTTCATGTGACTCTTGGCTGGACTTTGTTTCCCTCAATGAATGAGATTTTTATCAAATTTCTAACACTAAATCAAACATGGCTTAGTGACTCCTGTCTGTGTCCTCTAGGACTCTCCCTCAGAAAATCTAGCTTCCTCCACGGAAGTTTTCTTGAGAGTGCCATGTTGGATCATGAGTCATCAGTGTGTTGTTTCACCAGCTGAGCTCATCCTAGCCTGCTAGTCATTCCACATGGTGCCAGACATGGGACATAAGTCAACCTGGCCACCCACATGGCCCACCACCTGAATACCCTGAAGAGGCAGTCAATGCCACTCGGGGCTGAGGTTTCCCAACTATGCCCATTCAAATGCCAGACTCCCAAAAACTTGTGAGATAAAATTAAAAAGTCAATAATTTTTCACACAACAGTAGATAACTTTGAAAGACATAAAATACATTCACTGGTACTAATTTGTATTCAAATGAAGAATTAGATTCAGATATTTTCTAAGTCAAAGTCTATGATCTCATAGTATTTCCAGTGACAGGCTCAGATATTTACACTTTATACTTATTTATCTTTTAACCTTCTCAAAATATCTCTTGTTTTAACATCTGACCTTTTGTATAAATCTTATACTTTAAAAATATCCCATAATTCCTTTCTTCTGTAATTCTTTTTTTTTTTTTTTTTTTGCTTTTTTTTGGAGACAGGGTCTTGCTTTATAGTTCAGGCTGGCCCTGAGCTCACTATGGTGCCCAGGCAAGCCACCGCGAGCTCAGCAATCCTCCTGTCTCTGCCTCCCGAGTGCTGGGATTACAGGCGTGAGCCACCACACCCAGCATTATATGTGGGAACTGGGGATTGAACTCAGGTTCTTACGCTTGCGAGGCAGGCACCAGAACCACTGAGCTAACCCTCCGGCCCTCTTCTGTAATTCTTATAATAATATGTTAAATTCAATCTCTGTATTTCTATTTTATGAGTGAAGACTACCCATAAATGGTAACTGCTTCAAGGATGGATTATATGACTCTAAGATGGACCATATTACCATTAAATTAAAATACTTTTCATTTATTTCATAGTTGGTCCTTTATAATGAAATTTTTTAAGACAAAATAATCTATCTTCAGTTTGGATACCAGTGAAGGGCTTAATGTTATTGCTATCTTCATGCCAAAATAAAACTTTGGGATGAGAAAGCAGAAATTTATGCCAAGGAAATTAATATTGCTACTTTAAGTTCCAATTTTTAAAGATTTATAGCACCCCATTTTTCCTCCCTGTTCTAAAGAATGCTATCTTGCTAATAGGCAGAGTAGTTCCTAAAGTATTGCTAACAGTAAAATAATCATTGTTCTTTTAAAATTCTCATGTATATGACTGTTCCTACTGCCTAAAATCTATGCAAACACTAAATGAGTTAGACAAGTACAAAAAACATTTCTTTAGGGTCGGAGGGTTAGCTCAGTGGTTCCGGTGCCTGCTTTGCAAGCGCAAGGTCCTGAGTTCGATCCCCGGAAACCACATACAATGCTGGGCATGGAGACTCACGCCCACCAACAATCAATACCGCATACCACAGTGCCGGGTGTGGTGGCTCACGCCTGAAATCCCAGCACTTGGGAGGCAGACACAGGAGGATTGCTGAGTTCCAGGCTTGCCTGGGCTACATAGTGAGCTCAGTGCCAGCCTGAACTACAAAACGAGACCCTGTCTCAAAAAAAAAAAAAAAAAATTCTTTAGAATTTTGCATTATATACCTTTCCTCCTTCAGTAATTTTTAAATATTTTACTCCTTCAGTAGTTATTTTTAATATCTTCTTTGAAATTATCATTAATTGCTATAAAACTTTTTAAAAACTAAGTGAAAAAGTTCTACATAAACCACAATAATAAAGGGCTTTCATTTATATTTTTCAAAGCCTGCCTCATGATACCGATGTAGCTAAAAAATATGTGCAATATCCACATAGAATTAAAATCTACCCTCAACTTTTTATCCCTCAGTGGGCAATTTACCATAATAACTTAAAATGATAAGCAGATCTACAATATATGCAGGTAAAGACATATAAAGTGCAATCATAAAAAGGTAAAAAAAAAGCTGGACATTTCCTAGGGAACCAACAAAAATCATATTTCACAAGTTATAACAAATACTTTCCTAGAATAATAAAGTCAGTTTAATCAAAGTGGAGTTCTACTTTATAAGTATAGAATAGGAAAATGAGGCCAAATAAATATGTGCAAGTTAAAAAACAACTGTTTGTTCTGTAAGATACTGATTTTATATTCATATACCTTTTTATCCTGACAAGATTTGCTGTTATATAACTTTAATCAGTATTAATTCTTGGATCTGAGCAATCAACAGTTGGCTTTAATTGAAATTTTTCTCTAAAGAGAAAATTTAAAAATTTTCCTTCTTTTCATACTTATTAAATTTTGGGCCACTTCATCTACCTCAATTAAATATATACTTTTCAAAATCAATTTGGAACAAAACCAGGCAAATATAGATTTCATTATGGAAACTGAATGTGGATTTATCTCATTTTTCAGAGTGCCATACAGTAATTTCAATAATGCTCTATACCCTGGACAAGAAACTTTTATATACTTATAAGTACAGACATCAGCAAAAAAATTATGGTAAATTAAAATAGACTATAGTATTAAAAATGTAGCTACTCATTTCACTTCTTACATTTGTTTATTGTCATATGTTTAATTGTCATGATAATGTATTTTCAAATGCAAATCAGAGATCTTTTTATACAGTTTTTGTTGTTGTTGTTGTCGTTGTTGTTTTGCGGTACTGGGGATTGAACTCAGGCCCTTGTGCAACCAAGGTTGGTGCGGTACCACTTGAGCTAAATCCCCAGCCTCAGAGATCTTTTTTAGACTGTGTCAAAACGTTCAAGCAGGGCCGGAGGGTTAGCTCAGTGGTTCCGGCGTCTGCCTTGCAAGCGCAAGGACCTGAGTTCGATCCCCGGTAACCACATATAATGCTGGGCGTGGTGGCTCACGCCTGTAATCCCAGCACTCGGGA
>PVIC010046662.1:0-14142 GCA_004025085.1 Thryonomys swinderianus
AAAAAAAAAAAAAAAAAAAAAAAAAAAAAAGCACTCAGAATCCAAATTGCCCTGGATGATACAGATGGTTCTAGCACCCGCATCTTATTTGCCAATAATCGATCACCCTGCTGAGTTATAGGTTCCCAAATTATAGCATCATAAAATGGGAAAGTCCAAAGGACACATGGATTATTTTTTGACAAAAAAATAAATAAATAAAGAGACCAAGATTAAGGACAAAACTGTTCACCGAATAACTCGAATCCAAAGCTTCTCACCATTCATCTTCCTAACCTGCTGCCTCTGAGATACAATTATCAAGAAGATAACAAGATGTGCTTCTTCCACAATTATTTTCACGTGAAAATATGTCTATAACTGAGTTAAGAGATAACTGGTTAAATTTACTATGGTTGCTATTGAAAAAGTAAAATCTCAATGGAGAATAAAATAAAACTGGAGTTGATGAAAATTAGCTTTTGCTCTGAATTATATCCTCTGCCCCAAAACTCACTCAAGAAGTGGAAGTATCTTTCCTGACACAAAGTGAAATGCAGTGTTCCTCCCAGCCAGGCCTTCCAATTCTGCACTATTATTTTACATCAGAACAATTACTGGGTAAACAATTTACATGGGAACAATTACTGGGTAAACAAGTGACCATTGCACAAGGCAGTATCCTAAAGCTACCATTCACTACACATGATACCGTCACTTCCACAGGAGGCTCAAAGGTCAAAGCACTTTTCTCTCCCTTAAAGAGAGAGGGGAGCAGTTATCTTCAGGTACAAGGATGAGCATCTGTGAGGGAAGAGCCAGGCTAAGGAAGCAGGGGCCATCAGGGGCCAGGAGAGAAACAGACACCCCAGGCCCTCAAACTTTCTCCCACAGTGGCTGAGGAGATCCATCCTGACTCCATTTCACCAGATGTGAGGAAACTTCTCGCACTATAGATGAGGTGTGAAAGCCTAAAACAAATGCCGAAGGTTCGGGTCCTCCACCTCCCCTGTGTATGGCTGGCTAAGAGACAGCAGTGCTTCAGAAAGCAAAATTGTCCTTGTTTCCATTACATCATCCACGCTGGGGGAGGGTGGGGCGGGGGGCACAGCTGGTGGCAGCTGCACTACCATCTGCTTTCCCTCCGCAGTGTGTGCTACTTGGAGCTGTAGCCTCCTACGGCTCCTGATAGAGGAAGCGCAGGATTAAAGGCACAACACCCTATTATGGAAAACAGTTCAAATTGTTTAAGAATAAATCACTCTTGTCAAAAGTTAACAACCTCAGGTAGGTTGCAGAGCCGGTTCTCTTTGAGTCCTCTAAGTTATTTGTTTGCATCTCTTAGACCCAGCTATAGTGCAAACTCTGTCAACTCAACGTGCCCAATTAGACAAGCAGAATGTACAAGAGTAACCACCTGCCATCTGTTTCCCAAAAGGTAAGCAGCCAAAAAGTGCAGGTCTGCGGCTGGGAGCGTTTACAGTAAGGGGGGGAGGGTGCCCACACCAGCAAGCAAGTCTCTGCTGAGTGGACGGGTACTTGCTGCTGCTTCTGGCACCCTAACTCTCTGCTCACTAGTCTTATCCTCTGCACACGCTCAGAGTTTCCTTCAGAACACACTGAGGGGCACCCCTCTGCAGAGGGGCAAACTCAGGGGGTAGCCCCTTCCACTGCAAACTGGCAGCACAGCTACAAACGGGTGCCAGGGTCTCATCGAGATCATGAGCATGTTTTATCCAGCATGACAGAGTTGTTTAAAAAATAAGTGCTGGCTTCTTAAAGAGTAGGTCTCTCTCCACCTCTCTCTCTCTCTCTGTCTGTCTGTCTGTCTGTCTGTCTCTCACTCACTCACTCACACACACACACACACACACACACACACACACACACACACACACACCCTAGGATAGATGTGTGGACTCTTTCTTGGGGTGTGGGGAGAGACTTTGCAGGAGCAGGCACTCATTCCCCCCTGGGAGTTATTGTGCCCCCTTGAGGCGGAGTCTCTGTACTCCAGCTCCTCTGAATACTCCACTGCGACTAGGATGCTCCAACCCGACCTCCGGAGCTTCTGATGTAACTCCACTGCACGTGCTGCAGAGAAGCAAACGCCCAGGAGGAACTCCCCAGTGGCCCTTCATTGATACTCCTCTTTAGCCGAGCCTTGGTTTTTCAGATGAGCAAAATAATTCGACAAAGATCATTCAATCCAATACCATGAAAAGATCTCACTAGAAGGCCAGCTGAATCTATCCCCTGCCACATAGCGGGTTGTGGTATTTCAAAGCGGCGTTCCAGGCCACTTACCATACATTTTGCCTTCGTCTGATAAGATGATTTTCCTCCTCCCACATGGCGGATAGATAGCCAGGGCCTCCTGAAAGCTCTGCTCAATGTCTGGGCTCCAGACCCCTTCCGCATCATTGTCAATCGGCTTATCTGCAGAGTCACTCATCCTTTCCATGTTTTCGGCAGGGCTCTCGCTGCCGCTCCAGCTGCTGGGCTCAATTTTGGCGGTTGGATTTTCCAAGCCGAAGCCTGGAGCCTTTTCAACAAAATAAGCCTAAAAGAGAAATCACAAAACAGTATAATCAGTAAATAGTATAGCCTATGGTAACCACAAACACTGCTTTTACTAATTCTATTCCATGTTTTTCAGTCACCACCTTGCTTGGTGAATAACTGGTAGAGAATATGGAATTTTGAGATCCAAGTGGCTTTCCTCTCTGTGTATCATGTAGAGCACTCAAACAGAGATTCAATGGCAAGCAGAAGCTGGATAATGTTCACATGTGAGAGGAAATGTTTACCCAAGGAGAGTACTCATTCCCTGAGTTGCAAGTTTGGGGGGGGACTTATAGGAAGACCATCTTTCAGGGCAATTTGCTCAATGACAATCAAATCTCTATTGCAGAACAAGTTGTTTATAAGAAAATCAAGTAAAATAAAAGATGTCAGCCTCATCATAGCAACTGGCATCATAACCAAAATGTCAAACCGCCTCAATATGAGATCAACAACATGCAAAATGGTAGAAGGAGCCAGGAAGGAGGAACACTGTTTGTTACCACAATTACTCATCCTACTGGCAATGCCATCTGACCTGGACCTTGCATTGAACCTCAGGACATTTGGCCTGTACTGTCAGGTCACTTTGCTACTCTTCTTGTAACTGTAACCCTGAGACAAGGGCCAAGTTGCCCCCAGCCCCACCTTTCCTACAGCACCCACCACACGGCCTGTTGCACTTGTGCAAATGTTCTCTCACCATCTATGTAATGCACTTCATTTCATCATGTGGTTGGCTCTGAATTCCAGATTGCAGGAAAACTCGGGGAGCAGGGGGTGTCCCTTTACAGAGGATTACATGATCAAAAAGATCTTTCTCAAAAAAACATATTCCTTTAAATTATACATGTAACCTGTGGTCAGAAACGGATAAGCTTTCTAAACAAATGTCACACTGGCATAACACCAGCGTGAAAGTGATTTAATCCGGCACTCCCTGCTGTCCTAACACTAACATATCAATATTCTCCGTTGAAAATCCATTAGATCATTAATTCGAAGTTCTCCCAAAAAAGAGTGGGAAGAACTGTTGCTGGGGATGAGTGGAAAAGGGGAACCATAGGGAGGGCTTTGTGTGACCCCTGCTCCTCCTTGGGCCGGTGCAGCGCTGCAGCAGAGGCACCAGAAGGGAAGGAGGTGCCGTGGACAAAAGCGAGCAACCTATTTCCTTACTTTCTCTCTCCCAACTGAACCTCACAACCCTGTCCTCCCCCACTGTGGATCCCAACAGAGCCCAGGTGGAGAAACTCAGAGGAATATTACACAATTAATAGTCTAATTAATGGGATTTTCTGGCTTCTCTTTCTGACAGTTTTTTGGATTTGGTAGCACCTGGCTTTAAAAGAAAAAAACAGTTTCAGGTTGTCTGCCTTTAAATGCTGCCACTGAACTATCCTTCAAAGAACCTGACAGCAAAATATTTATTGCTCTTTACCCACACAAGTACATTTACACAGGACTTTAAAAATTGCCAAATGCTAAGGTCTAAATTATGCCACAAGAAAGTGTTTTGTGAATGGCCCGCAGATGAACTCTGCAATGACTGCAGTGTAGTCTTTTAAATTCTCAAACTATTACATTCTGTGTTAGGATCTAACAGTCTTCTAAGTTCAAACTGAACTACTCACTACTCTAGAGTCTGAGCACAAAAGCTTACTGAAGAAATTTCAAAAATAAGAGGAACTCTTTGGCAGAGGATAGTCAACCTTCTTCCCAAACAAAACGAAAACAAAAGCACAACATACACAAAACCCCAGGCCAGGCACTGAGCTAGCAGAATCAGTTCACTCCAGGGCACCCCATTTTAACATAAATAGTAAACCAAGTAGTGCATGGTGGTACATGCCTGTCATCCCAGCACTAACGAGGCTGAAGCAGAAGGGTAACTGCAAGATCAAGGTCAACCTGGGCCACATAGTGAGTTCAAAGAAAGCCTGAACTATACAAAGCAAGACCCTGTCTGAAAAATCAAAAACCAAAGCCAGAAACAAACAAACAAAGTAGATGTGCCCAATGCTCTGCTACGATGACAGAGGGGTAGAATCCAGAGCAATGAAAGATGACTGATGGCCCAGACCTGTTTTTGCCTATAGAATACAACTGAAAGCCACTGAGTATCCAAGCCAGAGTGTACCAAAAATCCCATCCAATGCATCAGATCCCCTCTAAACTTCTCAACAGCCAGTCCCCATGAGCTCTTGACCACCACCAATGACAGAACCCGTTACACCTCAACACTGCCACCTCCAAAGTGGCAGGCTGGAATTCTCCCATCTATCAAGCTAAAAGTCATTTCTTGACTGATGTCTACTCACCTACCCCTTAAAGACATATCCAACTCTTAGAGGAGCAAACCTCTCCCAAAATATTCAGGGATAGGGACAACCCTGGTTCTGATTCCTTCAGAGCAGACAACAAAGTCCTTTCTGGCCCCTCTCAGGAATATATTTCTCTTAGTCCACAAGTCTCAAACAGTGGCACCCAAGGTAGATTTGGGATCCCTAAGGCCTCCAAACTCCTCCTTCTCCAAGACTATTCCTGAACCCTGATTCATACACAATTGGTTTCAGAGCTAAAATCAGGAGTTTACAGTCCTCGAGAAGACTGACTGAACATGAGAAAGCCATTCTGCTAGCTTAAACGTTCAGTGAGGGCAGACTGTCTCAGAGCCGGCCAGCAGAGTCTTGAGGACACCCTTCAAATTACTTCCAAGGCTAAGGGTCACAACCTTTGTTTCTTTGGGGAATGCAGGATCACAAGCACTGACCGTTCATCTATACTCAGGAAGTACAGACACTGTTCTAAACACTCTTAAGGTTTTGATTCCCTTACTACGAAAGGGAAGAACTCTATCCAGGAGATTGTGATTTGGTCAACTACAGCTCAAGAGTATGGAATTACCTACTATGGACACAGCTCAGAAGCCACCAGATACATAATCCACAGAATTACTCAGGCCCATGGTTTTACAACCCAGTTGTAAGATGAGCCCCTGTATGGGCAGAGTTTCCAATCACAAGACTGGTGTTGGCTCAGAAAGGCTCCCCATACTAGGTACTGAAATAACCATTCCCTCAGCTCCAACTCATCCTGAAAACTGTCCCCAGATCTAGTGGTTCTGAGAGTACAAGACACTTTAGGAGTATCCTAAAAACATGCAGAAATGATTAATTAGCACTCTATCTGGATTTTTTAATGTATAGCAGTAGAAGTACCCACCTAGTATCATGATAACAATCTAATACAGAGTATCTGTGTCCACAGGGCTGATGTTACCAGTTCCCATGTATTCCCTGAGTAAGGGCATCTGCCCTCCTTCAATTCAGTCAATGAAGAAGGGCAGAGTATTGAGGAGTTGACCACGAGTGTCTTGGGCTAGGTGGTATTAAGATGCAAACTGACGTGGGTTTAAACCTAGCTCACTCAGGATCTACGCAACCCAAACTGCTTAGTTAATCTCTCAGAAGCTCAAGCTTTCACTTGTACAATGGAGAGAAGAAACTGCAATTTCCAATACAGAAAAAAATCATTAAAACAGGGAGAGACCCTGCCCCCACAGAGAGGCCATAAAGATTCAGTGAGAAGGTGACAGCGCTCTGCCATCCACACAACAATGAACAGGCTCTGGCTTTGAGCTCATCTTCCCTAGATGGGCATCTGTGCCTCATGATGCCAAACTACCTGCTAAAAATAAGACGGTGAAGAAAAGCCAGAGCTTCCCATAATGGTTCACTTTGGGAAACCAATTTACAAAGGACCTGCTTAAGGTTTTTAAGATAACTGTGTGAAAATTTTAAATTGGTGACAAATGTCTTTATTTCTATCACACATGTCTAATCAAACATTTTCATAGGTTCAATAGTTTTCACATTCATAAGGGCAGGGTGGTTCAGTGGAGTAGACCTTCCACAGAATAAGAAAAGAAAGCAAGTGGGAGGTCTTATTTGTTGAAAACAGACCTCCAAAGACATGTGTATTATGCGGCCCCATGTGCCTCAGTTTCCATCATAAACTTTTTTCTGAACACTATTTCCTTCCTGAAGTTCTTCCCAGCCATGCTGCAATAAATAAAAACAGCTGTCATCAGTGATCCAAGTATCTTGCTCACTGCGCAACCAGAGACACTCCGTAAATGGACAATCCTTACACAGTTTCCACCGACAACTCAGGAAAGGCCACAGGAGTTAGGAGAATGGCATCACGTGTGCTTTGGGCCCACACATTCTATTCTGAGCCACTGGAGATAAAGGGGAGAACAGTAAATTCACAGCCTCCGATACCACCTGCACTGGAGGAACACAGGCAGAAGGAAAGAGGGACCCGGGAACCTGCTCTCCATCTGCTCCCACAATTCTCTCCCATCGCAGCATCTCTCCCACTTCCAAGTGATTTAAGGACCCTTAAAGAAAGGTTAGGTCCAACTAACCCTTGTGATTAATGAAATGTCACTGAACATAAAGGTTACAAAAAATCCATCTTTTGTTTTACTCAATACCTTTACAGTCTCTGAGGCACCAAGACTAGGGAGTTAAGACTCCATTCGCCTAAGGAACCCAAGGCCTCATGGCATGTGTAGCTCCCAGGAGCCTTAGTCTCTCCATCATCAAGCCTGAAAGAAGCCGACTCCATCATTCACAACCCCATGTTTGCACAGTGGAGCAGACTTAGTTTTTGCTTCTCTGCCCCAAGACCATTACATTCACTGCAGTATCCCCAGTGCTAGTGCAATACCTGGCACCCAAATATTCTATAATGAAGGAATGAATGAAAAACCAAATGATATGAAAGCTCTTTGATAACAGTATGACTAAGCTTATCGTGCAACTTTGCATGAGAAGGGGAAGCATTTTGGCTACTTTCTCTTCCCTCACTCTGACTAGCCAAGGAGCCAAATGAATCCCACTAAGAGGCCAAAAAGAAATCACTACAAACCTGAGGTGTAGCTCTTGTCTAGCATGCTCAAGGCCCTGGGTTCAATTCCCAGCACAGAAAGAAGGGAGAAAATCACCATATTACAAAGATGCAAGACAAACTTAAAGCAGGTACAGTGTAGACAATGATGAGTTAGACAGCTATCTGGCCCACCTTCTGATGTATCAATCAATATCACCAAAACCTGCTAATTCTTCTGTAACTGAGGGACACACAAGCTCTTGGGTCCCCCAAAAAGATAAGCTTTTCCTGTCATAAACAAATCTTCTTTTAAGAATACTATTTGATCTCCACTATTTCTCTTTTCTTTGGCCCAAGAGGAAGAAAAGATATTTCTCTTTTCTTTTAACCACTAGGAAGAAGAGATCCTGAAGGTGACAGCTACAAACAAAGCCACAAAGAAGGCAAAACTGTGAAGGTGAAGGTGCAAAGACCAGAAGCCAAGAAACTAGTCAAAAAAGAAATCCACACAGGGGAAAATGGTGAGGAGAATCTGAGGATGTGAGTGGAAGACAATGTATATGAAATGGAAATGGGAGAAAAGCTAAGAACCAAGATATCTATTAGCTTGGACCTTCTCAGAAGTAATGCCTACTGGTATGAGGGTTTAAAGGAGAGTCAGGTGGTTGGAACAGTACTCACATTACACAACTCTAACAAGCATCTGATGGCTTGAAGGTCACTGTGAACTCAATGAAAACAAAAATATTTCTCTAAGAGAAAAAGCTGCCTTCCAACACGAAGATGAGATGAGGGGCTTTCTTCTAACATGACTTGTTATCTCAAATTCAAATCCCACTTCCAGTGAATCAGATCCTAAGCACAGGACAGCAACCTCTGTCTACAGGGTCTCATCTTATCAGTGCTCTACCACTTGAGAATTCAGCTCTCCTCAGACGGTCCAGACAACTAAGCTTTAGGTGCTCAAAGTTAAATGCTTCAGGGAATCTGAATCTGAATCTGAGTCATCTCTCCAGTTGGAGTGCATCTTCTGTAGGAACCAAACTCAACCTACAGCCTGCGACACAGCGGGAGGCAGGCAGTGCTGAGTTCTCAGCCCTTTCCATGACTGACATCATCAAGCACAGTCTAATTAATTCCTAATGAATAGTGATGATACTGACTCACCTCCCTGGGCAGTTGGGAGGAATGTCAGGCACTAATGATAGTTAATTGCTTTTGCATATGTAAAATAGAGCATGTAATTATTTTCCTACCATTTCAGACACTAACCAACGTCGCTAACAAGTGGCCTGAGTAATCTAGGTGAGGACCAGTAGCCTGGAATTTGCCTACAGCCAGCAGAGACAGAACTTTAGAACACATGTGTCCCTGTCTGGGACAGCAAAATTCTATGGAAATGCAGGCACTGAGAACAGAACATACCTGCCGTGCGGCAGTAACAGCCAGGGAGACTTGGTGTCATGTGCTTCAAATGTCAACAGGGTTTCCTCTACATTAAGCGGGCAGGAGTGGATAATTGCTCCTCACTTTCAAAAACTGCTTCCATATCAACAATTTCCCATCAACATACCAGTGTCTCTTCACCAAGCCTCCAATCCTAACCACTCCCATTAGAGGACTCAACATTACCATCCTGAGGTTCCCTGATTAATTCTCTCCTCCATCAACCCTGAGTACTTGTCCAGGTAACAGCACAAAAAAAAAAATTTCTGAAGGAAACATTCCACATATTACCAATACATTAAGAAACTACCTTCCCCATCCAGGTAAGGAATCATTGAGAACTGAAATTCTGTCCCTTCCTTTCTCTGGTCACCACCAGTCAAACTGATGGCTGTCCCTCTTCATTGAAGAAATCCTTCCAAAGGACAAGGCCACAGGCCCAGCGCCAGCAATCCCTCCCATCTGACCGTTCTGATGCAAAGGCCTGATGTCAAGCTGAAGCGCTTGCAAGGTAAGCCTGAGCAGGACGCACGACCCACAGCCCACGCCACAGATTCCCAGGAGATGGACAACTAACCTTGGGAAATGCATTTAACACCCAGAAACAGAAGCTTCTTTCCTGCTCTGAGAAAGAGAAAAACCACAAGCACTCACTAGAGGCAAGTATCAGTATTCAAAAGGGAAACTTCTAAGCCCTTTCCTAGGAGGAACAAAGAAACCTGAGGATTATTCCTCCAGTTCCAAAAGATCAACAGAGTGAACAAAGATTCAGGCCAACTAACCATCCTTAATGCTTATTAAAAATAAAGAAAACAAACACCCAGAAAATACCACTCCTTTCTCAGCTGGTAAGGTTCATCATTTAGATTACAAGAATATTTTAGCATTTTCAATCACAGGGACAATAAATTAAAAATCCAAAGTAATCAGCTCACATTTTAAAAGACATCAACATACTAGACAAATATATACACCACATTTGGCTAAACCTTATATTTACTATTTCAAGGAGGTCCATCCTCCACAGCCACATGCATGAGGGAATGCCTATGATGCCTCCCATACCATCACAGTGCTGTCTCCTGGGTGGCGAGTCTATGGGAAACAATATGAAGACTCACCGCTGCTTAAAAAAATTCAGTGGAGACTCACCCACTGTTACTACAGTCTGTTGCCAGCCGACTTAATGATATGTTGGATCTGGACTCACTCCAGGACCCAAGAGCTCACCTACCCAGATGCGGCCCCCCTGGCTGATTCACAATTCTCACTGTGTTGCATCAGAAACAGTTCTCCTACAAAAATGGTCCCAGGCCTTCCTCTCTAGCTTCTACGATTTAGGATACTCCTCTTTTTCTGGCCAAACTTCTACCTACCTACATTATTTAGACAGCCATGCTGGGCAGAGAGGAAAAGTAAAAAGCAAATCCACAGTTCACTTCTCATTGGGTCATAAACTAGTCAATGTGGAAAACCTAAATCAAGATGGTACTTCAACATGCCAACCTGTGAAGACCTAGCTCTGCTCTCATTCTTGTGCCATGGACCCTGGCTCTCAAATGTTCCCTGAAAAAGCCAACGAACCCACATGGATCTCATCAAAACTTATGAGAGAAGATCCAAAATCTAAGCTTCTATGTGTCCTGAAGGAAAGAAAAAAAATTCCTCTTGCCTGCCAACCAAAGTAATCAAGAACAGGATTTGCCACTACATATTTTTCATCACACCAGGTTTCAGGCTATCACTTTGTGTGGGTATAGAGAGTAGCCTAGCTACTTTCATGCATTTCTAACAAATGTGAGCATGCAGATCCTGATAACCAATCCAAATCATATTTTTTAATCCCAAAACATGTTGATAAAACCACGAGGGAGCAGAAATGGACTGTGAAACTTCTACGATCATTATCACGTAATAGGGTAATGCATGGTAAAAATGGAACAAAACAATACAAAAGTAATCTTATGGAATGAATCTAGCTCCTATGCAATATTGAAGAAAAACAAACCAAAATGTCTTAGAGGCCCACATTAAAATTCCTTACAAAGCTTACTTATTAACAGTGTGACACTGACATGAAGGTATAGTCTAGAAATAAAATCATACATACATGTTCGCTTTATTATGATAAAAGTCCTACTACAGAATCTTTTAAAAAATGAGTCAGACGGGCTGGCGGGTTAGCTCAGTGGTTCCGGCACCTGCCTCGCAAGCACAAGGTCCTGAGTTTGATCCCCGGTAACCACATACAATGCTGGGTGTAGAGACTCACGCCCACCAACAATCAATACCACATACCATAGTGCCAGGCGTGGTGGCTCACAGCTGTCATCCCAGCACTCAGGAGGCAGAGACAGGAGGATTGCTGAGTTCGAAGCTTGCCTAGGCTGCTACACAGTGAGCTCAGAGCCAGCCTGAACTACAAAGCGAGACCCTGTCTCAAAAAAAAAAAGAATCAGACTAAATTGGTATCTTTACTTTTTTTTTTTTTTTTTTTGAGACAGGTTCTCACTCTGTAGTTCAGGCTGGCCCTGAGCTCACTACGTAGCCCAGGCTAGCCTTGAACTCTCAGCAATCCTCCTGCCTCTACCTCCCCAATTTTGGGACTACAGGCATGAGCCTCCACTCCCACCATTGTGATATGTGGTGCTAGGGATCAAACTCAGGACCCTGTACTTGTCAGGCAGATGTCAGAACCACTGAGCTAAAATCCTTGGCCTAGTATCTGTTTGTTTGTTTGTTTGTTTGTTTGTTTGTTTGTTTTTTGAGACAGGGTCTCGCGCTTTAGTTCAGGCTGGCCCTAACACTGCTATGTAGCCCAGGCAAGCCTCGAACTGAGCAATCTCTGCCGTCTGAGTGCTGGGATGACAGCTGTGAGTCACCACGCCCAACACTGTGGTATGTGGTATTGATTGCTGGTGGGCGTGAGTCACCATGCCCAGAATTGTTGTATGTGGTTACTGGGATTGAACTCAGGACCTTGCGCTTGCAAGGCAGGCACTGGAACCACTGAGCTAAATCTCCGGCCCAAGTATCCGTACTTTTTAAGAAACTTTAAAACCCTACTCACACCATACTCTACAATAAACTTCAGATCTGAACGTAGAAAATCTAACAACAATTTAGAAAACACAGCAAATTATCTAAATGACATTAAACTAGGCAAATAATACTTTGAAAAGACAATATGTAGCTAGACACGCTGACATATACTCAGGACACTCAAGTAAGTGACTAAACTGAGATCGGGAGTTCAAGGCCCACCTAAACAACTATTCAACGCCAAATGACTGAAAATTTAAAAACTAAGTAAATAAGTAAACTAAGTAAATAATACTTTGAGAAGACAATATGTAGCTAGACACGCTGACATATACTCAGGACACTCAAGTAAGTGACTAAACTGAGATCGGGAGTTCAAGGCCCACCTAAACAACTATTCAACGCCAAATGCCTGAAAATTTAAAAACTAAGTAAATAAGTTAATGAGAAAATGGACTGTACCACATTAAAAACTTCCCAACACTGAAAGAACCACTAAGAAAATAAAAGGCTAACCACAAAATACTTTTGCAACATATTTAGTCAATAGGCTCATGTCCTTAATACAGAAAGAACTCTTACAAAACAGTAAGAAATCAGACAATGGAAAGGGGGGGGATGAGTAAAAAGTTGTTGTAGTTCAAGGATAACGAAATGGCTAATGCAAAGGTGCTCCATACCAAGTTATCAAACAAACACAAATTAAAACCAAGTGATATGATACCCAGCCATAACAAAGTTAAAATAAAAGACTAATAATATCAAGTGTTGTCAAGAAGATGGAACATCTAAAACTCACACAGTCCAGTGATGAAAGGGTAAACTGATCACAAGCATTCTGGAAAAACTCTTGGGTGGTACTACACAGCACAGGCAGAAAGCACTTCCTGTGTTGAGACATTGCTAATATACAGCAATGAGAATAAATGAGTAGTGTCCCAATTGCAAGTAACAAAATAGGTGAACTTCACAAAGGCAATATTGAGTGAAATAAACCAGACACAAAGGAAAACACTCTACATATCCATTCATACCATTCAAACACTTAACATACTAATCTATGTTATTATGAGTCACGATGGGCTTGGAGTGTAGCTCAGAGACTAAGTCCTTGCCTAGCATGTGTGAGGACCTGGGTTCAATGTTCAGCACTACGAAAAAGATAAGGGGGAGGGGGACTGGTGAGGGAGCCAATGGAAAACACAGACTCAATGCTCAAGATGCACAGTCTATATTACTTGCCTTGGAATAGAAACTGGAAAACCTCATTTATCCTCCAAAGAAACTTTCTGATTCTACAGTTTCCTTAGAGAATGTTTATTCTGCAGCCCTACATGAAATTGTCCTTGTTCCTCCTGGACTAGTTTTATGTGAGGCCATCAGCTCACACAGGGTGAAGAGAAGCTGCATCCTCTCAGATTAGTCACTGGATTTACTCCAAGATGTCGAACATGTCGTTCACTGTGTCACACAGGCTGCTCTTGAAGGAGATTCCAAAAGGAAGTTCTACAACCACCTGAAAAGAGGAGCCCGTAGTAACAGAGCAGCATTCACCTTTTCACTCCCTGTCAGTGTGCTGAGCCTCAAAGAAGGCTCCAAGGTCCTTTGGGTCTGCATATTTGATTTCCTTTCTCAGTCTGCGTTAGGTCCCCGCCTTTCTCTGGGTCATTTCCTTTTCCCCTGCTTTTATGCCATTTTACAATCCTGCAAGCTGCTTTAAATTCATTCTGAAACGAGATGAGCATAAACATGAAAGTGAAATGATTTCAGTTTTTCTAGCTACCTGTTTCAATTTAAAGTGGTAAAGCATTTTACTGGATGCCTCCCCCACCATGTGTCAGCACTAGAAATAGATACAAACAAAGCTGCTGCACTTCTGACCTAAGCAAGCATCCAACCTCACAAAGGCCAAATAAGATCATTAATTATCCTTCAAAACTTCAACTCTCTCCCACGTCTCACTGGTCTCTCCCCACCTCCTCTGAGTTCCTACAGGAGCACCTTAGCTGACTGGTACATCCACCACATGGGACTGAAGTGTGTATGTTACACCCTTGTAAGAGCTTTGAGACTGCATTAGCTATAAGAATTGAGTACTGGGGCCGGAGATTTAGCTCAGTGGATCGGCGCCTGCCTTGCAAGTGCAAGGTCCTGAGTTCGATCCCCGGTAACCACATACAATGCTGGGCGTGGAGACTCACGCCCACCAACAAT
>PVIC010046663.1:0-14152 GCA_004025085.1 Thryonomys swinderianus
GGCCGTGCAGTCTTCCTTGTCAAAATCCCCTCCCAGTCCATCCTTCATACACCATGCACTGCTCTTTAAGGACACATTATTATTGATTGTACTGTGAAACTTTATTTCATCACATGCATCATTATAGAGAATTAATGCATCTGTATAATTGTGTACATTTCTGATTTTAATTCATACATTTTCCTTAAACTTGATTGTAAGCTCCATTGGGAATGAATTACAACAATTTAATATATATTTTATCTGAAGCATTCCAAAAGTAATTACTGAGTAAATGACTATATGAAAAATAAGAAACTAATGGGCACCAACTTCCAAATGAACTTTCACAGCAAAGACAACTTGGACCCATGAGCTGTGATGCCAGAAAAGAAGCAGTAAGTGATACTGTTTCTTACAGTTTACTCTAGTGCCTAGCACAGTGTGTGCCTATGAAGCTATTCTATTAATGCTCTCTGAAGGAACATGCCACTCTGTTAGTCTGTTTTCTGTTTACCATTTAAATCTTCAATAAAGGGTTTCTACAGGAAGGCTAGCTTAGCCTGCAGCAACAATTACCCTGACAGGTAGACAGTTATCTGGAAGCATTTGCTCCAAATACTAAGGTTTCCACAAAATTCAAGTGCCTAATCAAGTACCTGACTATCAAGAATGTATTTATTTTAAAAAGGAAATTTAAATCCTTTAACTGATGGAATTCATTATCTTTGAGAGTCCAGAAAAGAGGAAAGGTTATATCAATTTGATTAATGTCAAATCCAAACTGACATTCTAATTAAGCAGATAATACATGTTTGCCAATTACTGCAAAAACATTTCATCACAAGACGAACACTGCCCTTTTCTTTGAAAAAGCAAAGAGCACAAGAAAAACAAAACACAAACCAAAAATGTGGATTTTGTTTTCTGTTGGGGAACTTTTATTTGCCCACAAGACTGTTATTTTTATTCTGATTACTCTGTATTTGAAATATAAAACTTTCACCGAGATCACTTCAATACTCATGTCATGTTTAAGACTGTGCAACACATCACCTATTGGGACACTGTAAATGGGGTCTTCCGAGGCTTGGTGACTGGGTGGAAGACAGACACCTGCAGAGCAGAGTGGAGCGAAAGCTATGGCCCAACCGATGCGAAAGTTCCTGCTCAGATCACGGTTCTACTTCACCAGTGGGAGGGCAAGAAAACGAGAGATTCATCAGAAAGATTGGGATCAGCCTTTCTCCAGGGAAAGACTTCAGGTAAACTCTGAGACATATATTGAAAACAGGCATATAAAGAACAGTTCCCCCACTAGCAATAGGATTTCACCTCAGATACCAATAGCATTTTAATCTCAACAAAAGTAAAAATAGATAAGAGGGACTATATCAAACTGTAAAACTACTGTGAAGCATAGAAAACAATAAATGGGAAGCCAACGTACGGAATGTGAGAAAACACTTGCAAACCATACATGCAAAGAGGGGTTAATATATAAAGAACTATCCAATTTACTAGCAAAAAAAATAAAACAAGACCCAAGCAATTATATTATTGACTAAGGTACTGAATAGACATTTTCAAGAAGTCATACCAATAGGCAATAGTTGTGCAAAAAAATTCTCAACATCATTAATAAGAAAAATGCAAATCAACACCACTTTCTTTTTTGCAAAAAGTCAAAAATAAGTAGTGCTGAGGACATGGGAAAAAAACATACAATATCAGTGGAAATGTAAAATAGTACAGATATTATAAAACATAGTATGGAGACTCCCCTGTTATTAAAGCCAACAATAGCAATAACTCCCCCTGTTGTCCAAAAACTAGAACTATGATATGATTCAGCACCTCCACTTGGTATAAATCAAAATAAATAAAATCAGTCTGCCAAAGAGATATTTGTACTCCTGGTTTCTAGAAGTCTGAATACCATGTGATCGATCTGAGCTGGTAATCTAATTAATTGCATTATGCTCAAATATTTCACAATGGTACAGAGGTAAGAGTTCATCTCTGAAGAACCAATGAATGGTCTTTGTCTCTTTCCTGACATCAGTAATGCTGATTATCAATATTTCCAACTTTACCCATCCATAATGTCTTATCACCAAAGCCCTGAAACATATGTATAATGTAATGAAAATTAGATATTGTTTCTTTGGTTTTTGTTCTAATTTCTTTTGTTTTAAGTTTAATCTTTATTGGTGCATTGTATATACACATTATATCATGATCACACTCGACATTGGGAATTTGTACCAGTATATGACACAGTTTAATTCTCATTTTTTAACTATGTAAATAGAAATAAAATGGAAACAAAATATTACCAAGGAGGAAATAATCATGAAGCTATGTTCTCCTTGAGAAGTTACCAATAGTAATTCATATCTCTAAAAAAATATTCGGATTAAAACTGCAAGCCCCAACTTATTTCTTACAATTTTATTAAAGGAAAATTAAAATTTATATTTTGAGGAATATAAATAATTTAAGACTATCTACTAAATTATAGAACAAATAGACAAGGAGCTAACATATCCAAGACCTTTACCTGCATTATTTCTTGCTAGCCATAAGATGAACTTAAGAGCATTGAACACCTTTTAAATTTTTAAAGATTAGATGCCTAAGGCTCAGAGAAGTTAAGCAACTTACCCAAAATCAAACAGAAAAAAAGCTATGAGATAAAATTTTAATATCCTGTGAAGGAATCACAAGATTTTTTTAAAGTTTTGAATAATTTTTCTTATAATTATTATATGACTTTTTAATATTTTATTATTAACTATTATTATTAATCTTCTATTATATCCAATTCATAAGTTAAATTCTATAGTAGACATGTACATAGAAAAATATAGTATATATTTATAAGGCTCTATACTATTTTATTAATTTGATATTAAAATATGATCTTAGTTGTTTTGCTGTTCTTTTTTTCTTTCTATATTTTTCCTTGTATTATCTTTTGTTTTTGTCTTGTCATGTTCCACATTTTATCCTAAACAAAGAACTGGTAAAAACAGACACATAGACCAATGTGCAATTATTACGTGCTGATAAAAATATAATCAGTTTTCTTCCCGGTATGAAACAGATCTAGACGGATTTGTTTAAGACAGTTTTTATGAGTCCTAGAAACACAATCAAGCCAATTAGTACCAAACAGGAAGCCAATCAATTTTAGAGCTTCTTTAAAAACAAAAAAAGTTCTCCCTATGTGTATCTATTTCTCCACTGACTGGCCACAATCACGCTGAGCTGGGAGGTGCTCCTTGATTTCCTAGTACTCACTGGAAATGACTGGGACTTTGGGGAGAATAAAATTCCCTGAGCAAAATCAAGTTGTAAAAATCAAGAAGCAGGAATTCTTTTAAAACTTAAAAAGACCTTTTTTTCTTTTAGTTTGAAGATAAGTTTGTCTAAAAAGTTGCTCAAGCTTTGAAATCAGAGCGAGTCCACAGGAGGGGAAGGAAACAGCATGGTGGAGTTTGGAGTCAGAATTTCTTCATTTAGATTTAAATTCCAAAATTAATGGCTGCAGATCTTTGACAAATCACTTCACATTTCTAAGATTCAAACTATTAATATTAAATGGAGGGGAAAAAGCCATGCTAGTCAAAGGAAGTACGTAACATAGTACTTTGTTTACAAAATACACTGATGTACTGTGGCCAACAGAATTATTTATGTAGGATCATCTGACAACTTGGAATTTAGGACTAGAAGTCCCAAGATCTCTCATCTGGTGAAGTTCCTCTAAACTCAGTTTCACAAACGTCCCAGTGGCTTCCTCATGCAATCAGAGTGGGTCCCTCCGGAAGGCTCCCAGCTCTGGACCAGTCTCCAACAGCCCTTATCCAGCTGGTGGTATCTAATCCCATGGTTTGGCAACAAAACCAAAAAAAAACACTTATTTTTCATTGAAAAGAAGGTTCACACAATTACAAGAGGGTCACGCGGCAATCAGGGAGCCGCCCCTTCCTTAACACACTGCCGCCCCAGACTCCAGCACCTCTGCCGATGAGACAAAGAAACACGGCTGGGGTGCTTCCTTTGCTGCCCGCTGGCTTGTAAGTCTCTCCCACAGAACCTCTACTTTACCTATCTCATAGGATACTACGGCATTGACCTTTCCTTCTTCGCCACCATCCAGCAAATAGTATTTCTAACTCCACTACTTTGCAGCTAGCTCCTTGCATTAAGGAAGTGGCTGAGAAAGAGAAATGGCTTTCAGTGTGATACTCTGCTTATAAAAGTAATAAATGAAAATGCAAAATTTCTTGCCTGAATGACAACAGATGTTCTCAGTCCATTCTCGATGGTCTGCTTTGGGTTTTCTGCAGGTATTGGTTTTACAAATAAAGTTGTATAATGTAAAATCTGAGCAAAGGCTGTGTTGGCCTAGTCTTCATTTATGTGAGAGTAAGTGGTAATTTGTGAGTTAAGTGAATAAGAAAGTTTAGTAAATAAACATAAGAAACCCAGGAGTAAAATGTGACATGTGAAAGCTGGACCTTAAAAAACATTTGGTCTTCAGATATCTAAATTCTCAGGTTTTAGATAAACTTAAGGTAGTTTTAGTGAGAACAAGGAAAAAAGGAACCACTATGCTTTGAAGTAGAAATATTCCATATTTGTTATTCTGGCTGGAGTTGTACAACATAGTAAAAAGCCATAATGATTTCTTCATTAAAAAGAAAAGTTAAGGGGCAAGAGAGATGCAACTAATGGCATTTTCTGCTAACTTAAAGTAAAAGAAAACTTGATATACAGAACCAAATTGGTCAATTTTGTTTTGAAAATTTCCATAGAGAAGTTAAACCTGTAAGTCACACAGAGAAAAACATATATTGATAAACATACAAAAGACAATACTCCTTTTTTCAGAGAATTTATGAGCTAAAAACAATTTCTTCTTTCAAATAATTTATGGTCCAAAAACTTAAGGAAAATATTTCTGGGAAAATTATAGAACTTGATATGTACCAGATGGTTCGTCAGTAAGGACACTCACATTGTTTTCTCTTTACTGGTAAATTTTCACATTTGTATGCTGGAGTGAAAATGCCTTAGTCCCCAAAGCAATGAAGAAACATTTCTGAAATTTTCTGTCCTCTGCCTTTTAAATGTGCTCCATAATTTATAGGAGCCCTGAGATGTTGGATTCTCTGGCTATTTTTCATATTTCTATTTGTTAACAAAACATAACGGAGATTTCTAGGCATGCTTCTTTTTTAAAAAATGGTGCAGTGACACTGTACACAGTTTAAGAGATCAGAGGCAGAGCACACTGGAACTTAAATGATGTGGCTATTTGGGTCTGTAGGTCAGTTACACGTTTATATAGTGACCAGTTCCAGGAATTTGTGTAGAAGTGGGAGAACACGCAGAACTAATGAAAACCAGCTAAAATTAAAAAAAAAAAAAAACTAATCAGAAAACCAGCTAGCTATGGAAACATTGATTCATTGGAGATGCAAACAGGGAGAAAATGAACTGAGGATTATTAGTGAGTCAATCATTTGCTTTAATATCTTTTTTTTTTTTTTCTGAGACAGGGTCTCGCTTTCTAGTTCAGGCTGGCTCTGAGCTCACTATGTAGCCCGGGCAAGCCTCAAACTCAGCAGTCCTCCTGCCTCTGCCTCCCGAGTGCTGGGATGACAGGTGTGAGCCACCCTGCCCAGCATTTAATATCATTTCTTTATGGCCCTCTGTGCATCTGTTAGTCCCCCTATGATGTGTGTATTTGTGTGTATCTGTAATTATTCTTTTTATACATATCTGTAGATCACACTCCTTGTAGGGATTTAGTGCATGTGCACAGCCCTGCACAGCCCCCACCATTTTTAATCTCACTCCCTCCTCTCATTTTTAATGTATAGATTAGATTCAGATTTGCTTCTTAACACCTAATAAGAAAGCACGTATAGCCCATACCTCCATAAACAGAGAGGTTTTTGTCCAGGCCCGAACCAGACCTGGTCTTCGGTTACCAGCCCGCCTCGCTGCACTCCCGCCTCTGTAGCGAGCGAGGAGCCGGCCGCTGCGCGGGCCGGTGCGGACCCGGGGCCCTGCTCGGCCTACGGGGTGAGCGCCCCGCGGCGGTGGTGCCGGCCGAGCCGCGCAGTGTTTCGCACCGGCGCGCGGGGGTTTCTCAGGCTTCTGCCCTGCCGGGAGCTCTCCCTGGCAGCGGAAGACTAAATTTAATTGCCAGAGCCTGTAATGAGCTGTGATAAAATGAATAAGCAGATAATATTTTTTTCAAAGACCAGTGATGAATGATTGTCATTTAATTAATGAACTGTAGGCTCTGATGAGAAATTTAATTTACTAATCCTTCAAAACCCACAAGGCTCTTCGGGCCTCCACCCCTGCTCCGCTCCCTCTGGCTGAGTTCTCCAGCCCTGCTCATTCTTCTCCTGACGCACCGCCCGCGCCTCCCCTTCGCGCACCAGCTCCGCTCCTTCCCGCCTCTTTCACTTCTCTTTATGGTTTTAATCTTTCACCTGTTTCGTTTTCTTTTGCTTGCAGTGCGGGGCATTGAACCCAAAGCCTCGTGCATGCTAAATAAACAGAGCTGTGCCTTCTTCCTGTGCTTAAAATCTTTTATTTCTGCACTCTCCCCCACAGGTATCCCACCACAACCTCTTTTCTCTTTCTTTTCTTTCCTCTGCGTCCCACAAGACGTCCTGTAACCCGCCTGCCTTTTCAGCGCCTATTTCCTCACTCCCCTCGTTCCTTCAGCCTGCTCTTGTTAATACCTGGCTTATCCTGCCCCTCTAAGTCTTCACTGTATCTCTCCTACACTGTCCGTGATGTAAAATCAAAGTACAGTTGTTGATGGTTCCCTCTGGGACTCCACACTGACTCTCCTCCACTTCCACGGTCCTTGAGAACGTACAGAACGCGCTTGAGGATTCTAAATTAACTCTCAGCATCCGTGAGCCTGAAACTGGCATTTTCATTGTACTTAATTATGTTACAATTTTACAAAAATGTATAGTATATGCTGATGTATTCTTGTAATATTTATTTCTGTATATAAGACTACTAAGCCCCAGGCTGTGTGATCCTTAATCCCGCATGCATGTATCTTTCTATTTATTTTAGAATTCTTTTTAAAAAACTTTTTAAACTTTTGTCAAAATTCATCGCAAGTATTTTTGTCAACCACTTGTGGGAAAACTTCTGGCTGCTGGCCTGGCAATATCCAAGAATGATACTCGCCATAAGTATTCCTCCTGGAACTAGCACCCTTATATTTTTGAAACTTAAATGATAATTTACGCAAATACCAAGGAAGAAAATTTCCCAAATGATTTAACATATTCTTCAAGAAATTACTATGTATCCTAAAATAACCAAGAGGGAAGAAATAATAAACTTATGTAGCTAAGAACAAAAATGTATGAGTTGGGATTCAAACGTTAAATCGTTGAAAAAATAATACAAAGAAGTGAAAACATTAGATAAACCAGTTAAAAAGAATAAAGAGGACAAATACAAGTTGAATAAAATGACACTGACTGGGAAGTAAATGACATAAAAACAGTTAATTATAGGAGCCATGAGACTCCTTGTCTGATCACAGCTAAAAAACTCTGGAAAGAGATGAAATAAATAACACTAAAAGACAATATTATTTGTTAAAACTTAGCCTTGAAAAAATGGAAGTATCTAGAGGGTTTAATAGCGAAGATTGGTGTGCCAGATAACTTTATGCAGACACTTCAAACAAGAACTCAAGCCATTCGTACAAAATACCACGGAAAACATCTGAAACTAATGAAGAATGAACTTCAGAAGAAACACAAGGTACTCACTTTTTGAGAGTTCAACTACAGCTGAAAAGAATAGATCATCCCAAGTCACATCCCACACAGAACGCCCCAGTTTATATCAGCACATAATGAGAGATGGAAACTTTTTTAAAGAGTAGCGTTGGTAATAACCTGACAAAGATAAAACCAAGCGAACACTAGTGAAGACTACTGATACAAAATCTTTAGATCAATGTTTGGCAGGAGGAACAAACTGGCAGCACACTACTAAAGTATTACAACTAATAAAGGTTCTGTTTTATCACATACTGCCGCTTAAGAAACCAACTTCAAACATAGTGAAACATGAAAATAGTAAACATCAGTTGTCCTGAATCTACAGGACAGGAACACTGGTAGGGCTCCCTGGGAAGGGCTGGCGTTTGTACGGGCTCGTCTTGGCTGAACCCACTCGCGCAGCCCGTCAGCCGGTGATCGGGCTGGACTGTCAAAGCCACGCTCTCCTGGAAGGCCTAGGGCCTTGCTGCAGGCTGCCGGCCAGCACTGGAGGCACTGATTTTCTTCCCTGAGACCTTTCTCTCCATTGCTTTTCCATTTCCCCTAAGTCTTTCTGGCCCACGGAATATCCTGAGCATTAATCATCTTAAATACTTGTCTTATACATATTGCCAGTTATAAATCTTCTTTGGAAAAATGTCTATTGAGTGTTTTAAGCTAGTATTTTCAAAGTAGAGCTCTTAGGGTTTCTTGTTGTTCTTATTGTTTTTGTTTATTAACTTGACTCTGCAGTTGAGCTGTAGATGTCATGTGTGTTGGAGTTGAGCTCCTTGTCAGACATATGGTTTGAAAAAGTAGAATGCCTTTCACTCCACTGATCATTTCATTTGCTATACAGAAATTTTTTTGGTTTGATGCAGTCCAATTTGTTCATTTTTGTTGTGTTGTTAGTGTCATATTCAAGAAACTTATAAAGACCAATGCCATGAAGATTAGCCCAAGTACTTTTTATGACACTTCTATAGTGTAAGGCCTTACATTTAAGTTTTTAATACATTTTAAATTGATTTTCATGTATGGTCAAAGATCAGGGTCCATTTTCATTACTTTGTGCCTGGCTACAGTTTTACCAGCACCACCAACTACTTTATTCATTCTGCAGTCGCTACTCTTGTCATCTTACTGAAGATCAAATGACCACACGGGTGTATTTCTGACTTCTGTTTCATCCCATTAGGCTATGTCTCTGCTTTTCTGCTTATACTACACTGTCTGATTACTGTAGTTTAGCAATATATCTTGAAATCAAGAATTATATTGCTGGGGCCGGAGATTTAGCTCAGTGGTTCCGGTGCCTGCCTCGCAAGCGCAAGGTTCTGAGTTCGATCCCGGTAACCACATACAATGCTGGGCATGGTGACTCACGCCCACCAGCCATCAATACCACAGTGCCGGGCGTGGTGGCTCATGCCTGTCATCCCAACACTTGGGAGGCAGAGGCAGGAGGATTGCCGAGTTCGAGGCTTGCCTGGACTACATAGTGAGCTCAGGGCCAGCCTGAACTACAAAGTGAGACCCTGTCTCAAAAAAAAAAAAGAATTATATTGCTTATAGCTTTGTTCTTAAAATTGATTTCGATGGGGTTCTTTTTTTGGTTCTGTACGAATTTTAGTATTTTTCTATTTCATTAAAAAGGTCATTAGGATTTTTATAGAAACTATTGATTAATATAATATTGAGTCTCAACTCATGAATATAGAACAGCATTCATTCGTTTTGTGTTCTTCAATTTTTCATCAGTACAGTCTTAGTGCATGAACTATTACACTCTTGGTCAAGCTTACTGCTAAGTACCTCATTTTTGGTACTATTATAAATGTGATTATTTTATTAATTTCTATTTCAGGTAGTTCATTTTAGTAGATAGAATGCAGTTGATTTTTGTGTTCACTTTGGATGCTACAATTTCTTTAAATTAAAATCTGTTATTTCTAAAAAATTTTGGTGCTGTTTTTTACAATGATCTATGTATATATAAGATCATAACTCTTCAAACATGTATAATCTTATTTATACTTTCTGATATAGATACATTTTATTTTTTATTAATTACTTTTACTAGTGCTTCTAGTATTATGTTGTTTAGAAACAAGAGTATGATCATTCTCTTATTGTTGAATGAAAAACTCAATTTTTTAGCATTGACCATAATGCTAGCTGTGGACTTTTTTGCATGGCTTTCATTATATTAAGGCATGTTCCTCTTATTTTTTCATTTATTGATATGTTGTTTATCATGAAATGGTGAAGTTTGTCAATTACTTTTTCCTCACTTATTAAAATAATCCTGATTTTAAAGCTTTTGTTCTGTTTATGTAGGATATCACATTAATTTATTTTTGTTATTGAATTATACTTGTAATCCCCTAAAATAAAAGCTCTCTTTGCCATGGTATGTTACCTTTTGTAGGTCATTAGATTTTATTTAGTAATATTATCTGGAGGTTTGCCTATACTTTCCATTCTCATGCTATCATTACCTGTGTTTGTATCAGGACAATGCTGATCCATTAAAATGAGTTTAGAAGTATTTCCTCCTGTTCAATTTTTGAAAAGTTTGAAAAATATTGAAATTATTCCCTAAATGTTTGGGAAAATTCACTGATGAAACCACCTGGTCCAGAGCTGTTCTTTGCTGAAAGGTATTTTGCTTACTGACTCAGTCTCCACAGTAATTAAAATTTTTTTTCAGATTTTGTATCGCCTCATCCTTAGACATCTCTTAGTATTTTGTATATTTCTAGAGTAGGTTGTATATTTCTCAGAGTTATCTCCTGGGTTATTCAATTTGTTGCCATATAATTGTTCATAATTGTCTTTCTAATCTCTGCATTTCCATGGCCTCAGTGGTAATGTTCTCTTTTGTTTCTAATTTTATTTATTTGAGTCATATTGTTTTTCTTAATATTCCAAAAGGCTTACCAATTTTCCATATTTGTTCAAAGGAACCACTTGTTTTTTGTTGGTGGTTTCTATTGCTTTTCTATTCCTTATTCCTTTATTTCTCTTCAAACCTTATTTTTTCTGCCAATTTTTGGCTTAGATTTTTTTCTTATTATTATTTTTATATCTCTTTAAGTATAAAGTTAGATTGCTCATATGGGATTTTTTTCTTTAAGGTAGGCATTTTTCAATAAATGTTCTTTCTAGTTCTGCTTTTGCTATTTTCATAAGTTCAAGTATGTAATATTTTCATTCTTTTCTTCTAAGCGTGTTTTCTCCTGTTCAAGTACTGACCAGGCCCAAACCTGCTGAGCTTCTGAGATCAAATGAGATCAGGTACATTCACGGTCATGTGGCGTAGACTGTAGGAGTGTTTTCTAATTTCCTTCTTATTTGTTTTGACTCAATGTTGCATTAAATTTCCAAATTTTGGGGGACTGGCCTGTTGTTGTTCCATTGATCTCTAATTTTGTTGATTAGGAATGGAAAAGAAACTTGGTTGAATTTCGGTCTTGTTGACTCTTTTAACCATTGTCTGTAAGATGCCCAGGAGATGCCCAGGAGAAAGCCCTCGTCCCCTGGGAAGAACACGCACTGTGCGGCTTTTGGGTGGACGTTGCCGTCTGTGAAGAGACATCCACAGTGCTGATCAAGGCTAGCACTTCCACAGCCCGTCTGGTTTTTCTACCCATTACTGACTGAAAAGTCCTACCATTATGATATTTCTATCTGTTTCTCCTTTCTACTTCATCGATCTTTCCTGTATATATTTAAGTGCTCTGATCCTAGCTGCATATACATTTTTAATTATTAGAACTTCCTAGGGGGCCAATGCTTTTCTCAATATGTAATGGTCTCTTTGTCAGTTAGGGCAGTGTTTTAAAAATCTAATGTCTATTTTGCTTGATATAAGTATAGCTATCTATGGTCTCCTTTAATTAACATTTTGCATGAAATATCCTTTTCTATTCCTTTAATTTTATCTTATGTACCCTGAAGTTAAAGTGGATTTCTTATATATAGTGCAAATATTTTTCTAATAAAGCTGCTTAGTGAGCATAAGAAATTATAGTCCTAAAATCAGCATCACAAGGAACTGAAAAACACTGAGTTTTCTTAGAAAAGAAAATGGAGGTTTAAAATTTGTATATTCACTATTATTAAATAATAGAGCACACTGAGATATTAAAATACCTGAAAAAGGTAAAAATATAAATGAAGAAAGTAAAAATAAGTTATCTAAAACTGATAAAATGATGGACCTAGGAAAAGACCTCAGTAGGTAAACTTATTAAGTTAATAATGTATAAAATTCACATGCAGACTTCAGTAGCCTAGAACACATATAAGGAACAAACTGTGAGAAACTACATTTGGAGAAAGGATTATACTACAGATAAACTACCTACAAACGAATATGCCAAGAAAAATATAAGGTACATATTGACACACATAAGCATTATTAAAGAACTCAAAAGAAATTCTGAATAAGAGGAAATATATCCCATCAAACTAGAGATATTAATTCTCCAAATCATGGGAAAGTTAAGCTTTTTGAAATTAATTTAAAATTTCAAAGTGATTTGAATACATGAATAAGTACTTTGAGAAGTAGACAATATTTAAAAACAAAATTTTTACTCTCAGATTATCAAAATCCAAATGTTGGGTCACTCTTGTGCATTTCTAATGAAGATATAAATTTGCATAACTCTTCTGAAAGTCAACTTTGAAATATCTGCCAACAGTACAGAGGCACAGACACTCGGACTCAGAAGTGTCACCTTTGGATATTATCTCACAGGTACTCTCTCACATTTAGGAAAAGAAATGGTGAAAAGTTTACTCTCTGTAGCTCTTTCTATAATTGAAATCTAAAACAAACCAAATGCCAATCAGTATAAAGCCAGTTAAATAAATTACTCTAATTCATGCTCAGGAAACAGGTCGTTAAAACTGACAATGTGAGGACAGTAATGAAAAATTACAAGCTATCGATACTATTTTAATGTGCTTATTTAACTTAGAAATGGAGACCACTTAAAACTACTTTTACCTTTTTATACCTCCTTTTTATGGATACTTTCTTTATGTCCACACTTTGTGGAACCGGAAAGGGCAGAGAGGGATTATGGATGCTGTCGCCTAGGGCGGGAGGGACCCAGGGAAAGCAGAGGAGCGAGGGTCGGGGGCGAGGCTGGCTTGCGCGGTATAGAACTTCCGAGGTACAGAACTCGGAAGCGTTTCTCATGAGAAAGCTTGAGAGAACGTGCGAAAGATTTGTGTTGTTGTTTAGAGAAAAAAGAGAACATCTTACAAATGAAAGAAAAGTATATAATAATTTGCAAAGTACTTATAAACCTTTTCAAATATAATAATAAATTAAGTAATAGTTTCAGAGGGGTAAGTGATTTCCAGTGAAGGGTTGTGTATCCATCCAAATTACTTCTTATTTATGGAAGAAAAAAATATATTTTTAAAAATGAGTAGAAATTTTAAAAACCAAAATACTTTAGTCAAGCAAAAAATAAATGAGAGTCATATGAAAGAAAAAAACATGTTCAATAATGTGAGTAAAATGCACTCTTAAATCTAAATTTACAGATACATTATCAGCAGCTGTTCAGACCAACTAACTTTCCTTGGTAGACTCAATTCCTCTACCTCAAAAATAAAACACAAAGGCAAAGTCAATCAAATATCATTTCTAAACCATGGTCAAGATACAGCATATACAATTTGTTTAAAAAGGAAATGAGGAAAGGAAAAAAGAAATCAAAATATAACTCACAGCTATAATTTGCAATCTAATACAAACCTATTGCTAAGTACAGTGATATCAAGAGTTCTGGCTACACTCTGATTTCATCAAAATCAACAGAAGTATAGAGTCCACAAAAAAAAAAGTACACAAACTTGAGCAGTTCACTATACTAACTAATTTCCAGAAGTTAATGGCTTCTGCTTGGAGCAACTCTTGTAATTATAGAGAGCAAAGGTAACTTGTATAATCTCGTGATGTCTCCATAAAGTTAGTATTAAGATTTTATATGTTTTTCTTTCCCTGATGTATATAATTTTTTTGCAGACTTTGCAAAACATAATATACTCTTTAAATGAATTGGGCTAAAGAACAAAACTTTCAGCCTTGAATAAAACTTTGCTGAAAGATCTAAAAATGTAAAACACAGCCTGTTCTATACACCAACAGTGTTTTCTCATCTACTTTTTAATCTGTTGGAAGAGTCAGTAGAAAACATCGAAGTATCTTGAGTGCTAACAAAAAGCCTACAAAGCTGAAGTAAATCTTAAAACTATTCTTTTCAATAAAACTTTCCCAAGTATATAACTTTCTGAAGTCATTAGACATAAGTTGA
>PVIC010046664.1:0-14179 GCA_004025085.1 Thryonomys swinderianus
CGGCCCGGAAAATGCTAAATTTCAGAGCCTGGGGGGAGGTGGGGGTAAAGGAGAGCCAATTAGGAAATGGTTAGCAGTGAAACCTCTCATGTGACTCACCAATTCTGGTCCTGGAGAAATGAAACATGTCCATCCAGATACCTGTACTTTAATGTTTATAGTAGATTTGTTTATATTTTTCTCAAGCTGGAAGCAACCAAAATGCTATCCACTTGTGGTGGCCAAACAAATTAGGGTATATATGCATGGAATCCTTTGCAGCAAGAAAAAAATGAATAAACTACTGTTGTAGGCAAAACCGAGTCTTTTTCTCTGTCTTCTCCCTTTTTTTACAATTTGAAGTAAACGAAATAGTTTTTGGACGTGAACCTACCCTAGGTTTTTTTCCAATTTGTTCAAAATTATCGCAATCCCTTGAGCATGCAAAGGTATTTCTGAATTAACAGGCAGACTCTCATTGCGATTAATACATTAAATATATTTTACAACTAGACAGTACTTTTCTTTGAGGTGTGAAAGCTCAAAATTCTTCCTCCCGGTGAAATTCCTTCGGTGGGGGGAGGAGGATACTCCGACAGGACCAACCAACAGAATAAAGCTTAAAATGCAAAAGGCAGAAATCTTTTAGCCCATAATTCAGTGTCCATTCCAATTCACTACTTGTGCTTTTTATTGATTTTATGGTGGTCCTTGGATGTTTCTGCCCTGGCCGCCGAAGTCTTAATTCTATTAAACACCAAGAACTACATTACTTACTCACACCAAGCCCTTGTGAGTCTGCGTATGGATGAGGAAATGCAGACACCGACAGGCTGGTTGAGTTTTTTCCTAGTCATATTGGGAGGCAGGCGCTGGAACCACTGAGCTAACCCTCCGGTCCACATTTTCTTTTCCTAATGTACCAATAGGTCTCAAAACAAAAATGGCGCCAAAAGTGTTCCTAACTTTTCTCTCTGATTGTTCAAAACAATAAGATAAAAGAAAAGGTGGTGGGGGGCTGTTTTTATTTAAGTCGTGTCCCTGCAAGGGGGAAGGTGGGGTGAAGAGTTAATCATTGTGAAATAGTCTAGCACTGGCTTCCGTGCTTGTGTAAAGTCCCGGGCAGACGGCGCTGGGTGGTGAGGGCCCCGGGGTTCGGGGTCCTGTACGTGCCAAACTAGTCACGGAAGAGGACAAATCAATCTAGGCAGCTTAAAGCTTTACAAGAATATTATTAGCTTTTGGCACTAAGAGCAGCCATTGCTGATTAAAGATATAAAAATATGCCTAAGTGAAATGATCAAAATTAAACAGAAAATAATATTTAGAATTTCTGAGTCTCTTTGTTATTATGAAAAACCTTGTAAAATAAGACAAAATGAGGTATAATAATAAAAATAATAGCCTTCACCTACTTCCAATTTTACTATGTCAAAATAACATGTATATATACACATGTGTATATAGACATATTTTAAAAATAAAAGCTGTATCATAGTACACAACCTTTTCTATGATTTTTAATTGATAATTAACATTAGCTTCTGTGCAGATATTAAGCTGACCATCTGCTAATGAATGTTTCAGTTTTTCAGCTTTTCTGTATTACAGTTTGCATTTTTTATAATCAATAATTAATTTGTTGCTGTGGATATCTCATTATTACAATTGGATTTTTGGTTGGAAAAAGACACGATTTCTTGGGAAGGAAACTGAGCGATAGCAAATGGAAGATTTGGAATGAGGGATAAAAAGAAAGAAAAGCAGGCTGCCGTATGATGGACGGATGTGTGAACCCAAGATGGATTAGTGCCTTGCATGTGATAGCCACAGCTTCGTACTCTCAGCTTCGGCCTGAGTCACCTTGCATTTTCCAGGCCCCAGCACTGTGCCCTTTGAGTTATCTCGTTCATGGTGTTGGCTGCGTTTTGTAATCAGTTATGCCATTTTCAGGCCTTCTGTACCAGATCAGGATCAAAGAGATTATTCAGATTATCTTTGACTGAGGTTTGTTGCATGCAATAAAAAGAATCATGCCGGAATGTTAACTGCTCTGGACACATCCAATAGCCTACTGCACAAGAGAGCTGCTGAGGGGAGAGGGCTTCCGCTGGGGAGATGAAGGAGGGTTCTCAGGGAGGGACATGGGAGGAGAAGCTGTGTGGCCCAGGAGAACCAGCCATTAGGTGAGGCGCACGTAATGCCTTTGTGGTCAAAGGGAGCTGTGAACACGGACGAAGGCAGGAAGTAGTGGTCATTGGTAGAATAAAAATTATTCAAGTCTGTCTAAAGAGAAGGCAGAGAGCAGACCATGCAATGCCCTGAGGGCGAGCGAAAAGGTTTATATGTCAGAAAAACAAGCTTGAGGGTCATACGTTTGAGTCTCACGGGCAAAACTTAGTGACTCGGCGACACCCTGTTTCAGAAAGGGGGGCGTGCTAGGGCCGCAGCACGGTATGAAAGCCTCGGGCTCAAGCTCTGCACTGAGGAACGAACGAACAAGCAAAACAAAGCCAAACGTTACACTCGGTCCCTGACTCGCAAAGGGTTAACTCTTGATTTTTCAACCTTAAAAGAATTAGACGGCTTCAGGTATTCAGCGGGGAGTCATTCAAACTTCGCTGTGGGGGCGGCTGGCGCTGTACACCGAGATCCTGTCCCGTAGCTGGGCGGCGGCGGCGGCAGCTCTTGTCGGTGCTGGGGCGGTCGTGGGGACAGACAGCCGATTCCCGGCGGTGTGCTGCCTTTCTCAGTTCCGATGTTTGGTAGGAGAGGCGAGCTAAACGCCTTTTCCACGTACGGTGCCGTCCACTGGGACAGACCCCGCTGTAAAGGGAGGAGTGTCTGTGCTTCAAGTCCAGCGAGAACCTATTCTAGGCTTTTAGACCACAGAGGACTGTAGTCGGCTTTGTGTGGTTGTTGGGCTGACTTTGAACATATGTCTGGTGAATAGACCAAAGAGGAGAAAGAAAGAAACAAGGAGGCCAGGGGAGGTGAAACTGACGATGTGCACTGCAGGCTCGAAGCAGCGTGCACTGAGGTATCTTCGGGAGGCGGAACCCGCGGGTCTTGCTGATGATTCGCCCGTGGGCCGAGATCGGAAGAGACAGATTGTGGCGCTCTTCTAGCCGACAGGAGGAGGCACTTAGGCAGAGGAGAAGTTGGACAGCTCGTAGACATAACAAAAAGACAGAAGCAGCTGGAGTGCAGAGCTTCCCAGTGATGAGACCCATTGCAGACCCTTGTTGTTTCTTTCTGGGTTTACCCAGGAAGGAGCCCTGGGGGAAACTAAGGCAGACGGCAGACAGACGGCAGCGCAGCAGGGCCGGTTCCCTGTGAGATGACGAAGAGCTCAGCCTCTCTGACACTGAAATTAATGCAGTACGGGGTTTCTGGGGGCCCAGATGCTGGGCTGAAACAGGGTTGTGTTTCCTACAGAGATATGGGATACTTCTAGGGCCCAAATATTTCTATATATTTAAAATAAAATGCCTGGAATACAATCAAAGGCAGCCAAGCACGTGGAGGGCATACTATGCTCCTACTTCTGGAAGCATGTTTTGGGTAGGAAGGATGTACAGTTGGCAGGTTTCCTAACAAATGGCAGGAGCCAGGAAAACAATGAAACAACACTATACACAGTGAAGCTGCCAGGCATGTATTCTATGCCTAGGAAAAGCAGGCTTCAAAAATGACAACAGATGCTGGGGATTTAGCTCAAGTGGTACCGCGCCTATCTGGGAAGCACAAGGGCCCAAGTTCGATCCCCAGTACCGCAAAAAAAAAAAAAAAAAAGAATAAAGACATTTATATACCCACAAAGCGTGATTTTGTCATTAATATTCCCATTAAAACTTAAATAATTACATAAATAAAAAATGATCTTCAAGAGAAAGTTGAACAATTTAAAGGGGGTTAAAAATGAATGGACTATGCCGGGCATGGTGGCTCACGCCTGTCATCCCAGCACTCGGGAGGCAGAGACAGGAGGATTGCTGAGTTCGAGGCTTGCCTGGGCTACATAGTGAGCTCAGAGCCAGCCTGAACTACAAAGTGAGACCCTGTCCAAAAAAAAAAAAAAAAGAATGGACTGATGGTGATGGATTATGAGTATGAACTGTATGTGCAAAGTTGAAATACACCATTTCAGCATACAGTTCAGGTGGGTGTCAACTGTATAAAATGTTCTAAGGTTCTAAGTTGCTGAAGGACAGGTAAAAATAAAAGCAAGTTTCAGTTCAGACTTTCTCCCGGGGTGCCTTCCTCTTGCAGTCCAGTAAGGAGCTAGGGTCTGTGGTGGGACTCACCGCTGGAAGCTTTGAACTCCAGTCTCTTGAACTCCATTCATTGTTGTCATTATAAACACATTATCATGCTTAAAAAACAGTAACATTTAATATACGGAGAGGAAGAAGACAGCAGCATACATTTTGCACATGTAATAAAGTAGTAGTTGATTTGAACACAACAGTATCAATAATTACATTGAGAAGTCCATTCAAAAGCCAGTTATTTTTCAGGTGGTTGTTTCACTAAAGAAATAGGAAAAAATGCTTCATGAAAACAATGTTGATGAGCTGAAACCGTTGCCATGTGAACGTGTCTACCTGCTGCATCCTGGTATCAGAGTTACCAAGGAAAAGCAGCACAACCAAGTACTAGGTGGATTCACCCTCTCCGCGCATGGAGAAGACAGCAGTGGGTGACTGTGCCCTGTTGCTGGGCCCATCCCAGCAAAATCCAAAAAGGAAAACAAAGGAAAAGAAAAGCGTAGGGCACTCCTTTCCACGAGAACAACTGTTGCAATCCGAAGCCAATATCAGTGCACTGAATCTGCCTTGTGCCACGTAGGGCTTAGTCATACTTTCAAATGGAGCTGTTTGCTTCTCAAATGCTCTATGCCACATTCACAAAATAAAGGAAGAGAAGATTTTAAGCCAGTGCAGAAAAGTGTTGGTTAACATTGAATGCTATTTCATAGTTTAGAAGTTCTTGGGAAATAACAAGAGAAATTTCCTTTATCAAAAACATTGTCCTGACCATCAACATACATGTGTCTTACAGATAATAGTTACATATTGAGCCCCACTCCCCTTTCAGGATCAGGACTACTACAAGAATGCCTGCTATAAACCTGATGTTTCAACATTATATCATCGAGCTAGACAGTTTTATAATGCAATAAACACTGTGAAGATTGATGATGAAAAAATAATATATTCATGGTTAACTGGTGATAAAATAATTAATAATATTAGGGAGGTTGCTCAGTCGGCAGATATAAAAAAATCAAGTCAGCACTTGGGAGGCAGAGACAGGAGGATTGCTGAGTTTGAGGCTTGCCTGGGCTACATAGTGAGCTCAGAGTCAGCCTGAACTACAAAGCGAGACCCTGTCTCAAAAAAAAAAAAAAAAAAAAAAATCAAGTCAATTCCTCTTTGCAAGAAGTAAACAGAAAAAAATAAATTTTAGTAGTTCTACCTATAATATGACAATAAATACTAAGAATTCATTTATAAAAATATGTAAAATATTTATATAAGTAAAATGATAAAATATTATTCAGAGAAACTAAAAAGAAACTTAAAAGCTACTATATCCACATCCTCATTGTATTTTATATTTCAAGTTGGTTGTCAATATCCTGATGAGCTATTTTGGAAGTTGGTGAGCTGATTTTAAATTTTATTATGGAAACACAAAGCACTATTAATAATTAAGGCATTCTTGAATGTCGACAACAAACTGGAAGCATGAATGTCCTTAGTTACATTGCCATGGGTGACAATGGTAATGTCTTTTAAATATTTAAAAGAAACTTGCATATTTGTTTTTTAAGAAACATAAAGGATATTATAGTATCATTACTTGTAGTAGCTGTGAATGTGAAACAACTCAAATATGTGTCAGTTGTGAAATGGATAAATAATGATATATTCATATAATGGAATACTCTACGACAAAAATACTTAAAAGCAGTAACATGGTCACTGTTTTTGGTTAATATGGGGGAAAGGTAAGTTAAAGAATTCATACTTTATTTCAAGTATATGAAGTTTGTTAAAAAAACGGTGAAAGTCAACTGTATTGTGATTTATACTTCATGGGAGATAAAAATATAAAAAACCAAGGAAGTAATAGCAATAACTATAAATAATAATAGCAATAAAAGTGGAGTGGGGAGGGGCGAGATTATATTTGGAAAGTGGCAAGATTTTATTTCTTGACCTGACTGGTATTACAAGAGACTTGGGTACGTGACAGTTCATTAATTAGCACAATGATATTTTGTAGACTTCCTTTAGAATAAATGTTCCACAATGAAGATATTAAAGAGACAGAGGGATTATGGGAGTGTGAGTAGTAAGTTATGAATCTCTTACCCAAAACACAGCCAGCATGTTACTGTTCCTTGATATTATCACTACTCTTTTGACTATAAAGCACAATAATAGGTTGACCAGATATCTCTACATCACTTTTTAGCACTCTAGGATATTCAACATTAACACAGTAGTTTGATACACAGCCTGAATCATAAGTCCTAGAATTAGTGAGAAATGACATTCGATGAAGAGATTGAGGTTTTAATGTAATCTCAGTACAAATTCGCCTCAGCTAAGGACCCCCAGAGTTCTTTATTCCTTGCTCCATGGGAAATTTCAGTCATGCTGAAGATATGTCTTCCTATCTCAGATTTAGACTGACAGGAAAAAGCACAGCAGGATGGTAATCAACGGGTACCTGTATCTTTATTGCCATGTGCTGCTCCCCCATCTTGTATTTTGAGACAAGATTGTCCATCACATTCAAAGCCTACTCAGTGTATCTAGGCATAACTTAGGATTGTTTGAAATGTATGTATTATTGTCATCATGAAAGACTGATGGTAAAAACAACTTAGGAATGGGCTACTTTCTACTGATGATGTGGATGACTCCCTCTGATAGACACCCATCTGTCTGAGAAATCCTGAAAGGCTGACATGGAATTTATATTATACACATAATGCAAATGTATGTCACTTTTAACTATAGGAAAAATATCTTAATGACCCCTGGTATTTTATATGCACATATCTGAAAACAGCAAAGCGTTATTAACTAACACATCACCACATAACGAAGTGTCATTTAAGTACCACTAAGATAAATAAAATCCTGGTAGTGTTCTGGAAGGATCCTGCCTGGCTCTTTCAAACTATAACTTCTTCCATCCTCCTTTAGACTTAGAAGAAGCCAATCCATCAATAAACCACTAACTCAAATGTGCTCTTTTTGACCAGTAACCTAATAATCTAATTATTCTTAACTATATAGGAACAGGGATCCTCTTGGAAAAATTTTAATGAGTATATTTACCTACCATTATGACAAGTGAAATGTCAGCTGTAGAAAAACATGTATGGGAGCTAAAAATCTGATTTCTAAAAAGTAGAGAATAGAATAGTGGTTATCAGAGATTGAAAAAGATATGAGAGGAAAAGAGAGGATGATTCATGGGTATTATGTGCGTTTAGATGGGAGGAAAACTCTAATATTCTGTGGCGTGTTAAGGCAAGTATCGTTGACAACTAGTCAAGTAGTTGAGAATAGTAGAGTGGATTTTGAATCTTCCCCACACAAAGACATGTTCTATTTCCAAGATGATAGGCATGTCAGTTACCCTGGTCAGATCATTGCATACGATATCTACAAAACATTAGACTGTAACCCTTAAATATGCACAATTGCAGTTTTAAAAAGTTATATTTCCAAGCCCTGCTTTAGATCCTCTGAATCACATGCTTTCCCGGATGTGGCCCTGGAATCTGAATGTGGACAAATCCCACTGAAAATCTATTGAATTTCTAGAATGAAAGCAATTAATTTGGTGAGTCAGAACAGTCAGTCCCTAAGAGGAAGTACCTCCGTGTCAGTATCATGTGCAAGTTACCTCATTGTTCCTGCCTGCTTTCCCTTCATCTGTCGGCTGGGATAAAAGCATCAGAAAATAAAGAACTCTGGGCCTAGTCTACCATGCTCTTCCAACATGCATAAAAAAAGTTGGTACTTATGGTGTAGGGATCAGATTCGTCCACCTGCCTGGTTTTAGAAAGTTGTTTTGAACACAGTCTTGTCCATTGATTTCAATGTTATCAGTTGCTGCGTTCACACTGTGGTCACTGGCAGAGCTGTGTGGCTGGCAGCAAGGCTCTTTGGCCTACAAAGCCTCAAATATTTGCTATCTGCTCTTTTACAGAAACTGTGTGCTTATGCCTGATTTGAAGACTGGCTAACACGTAATGCTTTTCTATCACTGCTGACTGTTGAATGAATGAAATAATCATTTGTTAATGTTTCTGAGCAACTCTTTTGCTTAAATCAGTTTCCTTTTGCATGTTACCCTCAATTAATTTTCTTACACTGTGGTCTTTTCCTCGGATACTCGCTGCCCTCACTGCCTTATTAAATGCCTTTCATTTTCCGTTGGAACCAATCTGGGGTCTTGGTTATGCTAAAGTACAAGGAGATAGGGGATCATAGAAGTCAATTTACGCACAACTTCTTAGGAGCACAGTAACTGCATAGTGTGATATTTTTTAGAGCACTCTTGTATTCTCAGAAGAGTGCTGATAGTGTCTCAGATTATGCATTAAAGGGAAAACCAAGATAATAAGACTGGAACACAGTGTATGAGACTGGCAGATATGATTTGATTTAATACTCAGGTTTAATAATAGGTTATTAGCATCTGGGGGTAAAGTACACTGTCTTTTAGTAGTTAATGGGTACAACTGTGACTCGGTCTCTGCATGTGAATTCCAAAAGCCATCTCCCTTATGTAGTCTCAGGCAACAGGGTACTTCTTTGGGTGTGAGCTTGTCAATTTTCTCTTCAGTAACTAGGAAATTTAAGTTAGATGTTTACAATTCCTTATGATTATATTGGCTTATAAAGAGAACACTTGATAATAAGAAACCAGAGAACACGATAGAATCACCTTAGTAAATTTAAAAACTTTTGCCAGGCGTGCTGGCTCACGCCTGTCATCCCAGCACTCGGGAGGCAGAGGCAGGAGGATTGCTGAGTTCGAGGCTTGCCTGGGGCTACATAGAGAGCTCAGGGCCAGCCTGGACTACAAAGCGACAACCTGTCTCAAAAAGAAATTATTAATTCATAAAGAACCTTTCATATAATCAAAATTATATTTAATTTTTATTCAATTTTAAAAATTGGGCTAAAAGACGTATAACTTCACATTTGGCATTTTGCCCTTTTTAAATGTTTCAGGTTTTAAGTGTTTAGTCTGTTCACATGGTGTTGTCCTTACTATCCAGAATGTTTTCAATTTGGAAAACTGAAATGACAATTCAACAATCACTTCCCATTTCCTTTCCCCCCCTCTCCTAAAAATCACCATGCTACCTTCCATATCTCCTCTGTGTACCTGAAGTTAGTGTCTTTGTATGTGTGTGGCTCATCTCATTTTGCATAATGTTCTCACATTAACATACAGAAGAATTTCCTACCATTTTAGCTCCAAATAATATCTCATTCTGTGTATGTACTCCCTTTATTTACCATTAATCAGCTCAATTCATTCTACCTTTTTACTATTGTGAATAATTCTATGAAAAACACCAGCATACTAATATCCATTTGAGATACTGCTTTCATTCTTTTACTGTATATACCTAGAAGTAATATAGAAATGTAGTATATAGTTAAACATCATCTTATAGTCATTCTATTATTAACTTTTTGAGAAATCATCATACTAGTTTCCATAGAGCCTACACTACTTTGCATCATCATTAATGGTGCACAAGGGATCCAACTTCTCCAAAACTTGCTTTCTTTGAGTTTCTTTTTTTGATAGTAGCTATCAGAAGAGCAGCAGGTGGATCTTATGATGTTTTCTTGTTCACAGTGTATGTCTTCTCTGGACAAAGGTCTCTTCAAGTCTGTCCTTTGTTCATGGAGGCATTTGGTTCTGAAGATATTTTTGACCACTGCATAAGTTGCTTTTTCATTCTTTCTCAATTGTGTTGTTTTATGCCTAGTTTTTAATTTTCATGATGTTCCAGCACTTTGGGTGTCATATTTAACAAACTGTTGCTAAATGCATTGTCAAGAAGTCTTTCCCCTTTATGTACTTTGAAGTGTTTAAGGTCATGTCTTCTATGCATTTGGACTAGTTCTTACCTGTGATAAAAGGAAGGGGTTAGTTTTATTCCTTTGCATGTGGATATCCAGCTCTGCCAACATCATTGGTTGAAAACATTTTTTTTCCACATTAAACAATCTTAGCACCAGTTTTAAGCTCCTTTGACCACACTTGTAAGGGTTTATGTCTGAGTTCTATTTTACCCAACTTGAACGAATTATGCCAACATCACACTACTTTTATTTGAAATTAGGAAGTGTGAGATCTCCAACTTTATCCTTTTTTTTTTTTTTTTTTTGAGACAGGGTCTCGCTTTATAGTTCAGGCTGGCCCTGAGCTCACTATGTAGCCCAGGCAAGCCTCAGACTCAGCAATCCTCCTGCCTCTGCCTCCTGAGTGCTGGGTTTTCAGGCATGAGCCACCACACCTGGCGCTGTGATGTGTGGTACTGATTGCCTGTGGGCATGAGTCACCACATCCAGTATTGTTGCATATAGTTACTGGGATTGAACTGGGCCTTGTGCTTGCCAGATAGGTGCTGGAACCACTGAGTTAAATCTCTAACCCTAACTTTATCCTTCTTTTCTCAATATCGTGTTGACTCTTTGGGGTCACCTATACAGTTTTATATATACATAGTTTCTTGCAACTGTACAAATGTCTGGTAGGAGTTTCAATTCATTCTTCCTTCAAGAGAACTGTGACACCCTCAGCAGTTAATGGGTGTGGGGCTGTGCTAGAGAATGCTCGTGGCCCTGCCCATTTTCCTGTTTCTCTCCAACATAAATTTAAATTTACTTTTCCACATGTCTTGGGCATCATTATCCTAGAACCCGTGGCAAAAGTGTCTTCTCCAGGAACTTTGTTCCCTTAAGAGAAAAAAAGATTATCTGAAGCCATGCAAGTATGAATATGCTTCCTCAAGCCTTGGCAAATTTAGGGATGGGACTGTTTTGCTTCAGTTTTCATAAACATGTACCTGAAAAGTTAATTAAAGGTAACTGCAGAACTTTTTACACAACTTAAATAAAGAGCTAAATCACAGACTCAAATTCTGCATGGAATCAGCAGCCTCTACTTTCTTAACAGTAGCTTTTTACTTTGCCTCAGCAAAGGTGCACTACTGAGTCAGTAGTAGTATTGATAAAAGCCAGAAGATTTAAACGATCTGAAAAGATTCTTCAACATAAAAATGTAAGATACACATTTTCCCAAGTGTTAATAAAGAAAAGGTACCCTTGTAGCTCTTTTGCTGACATGTTTCCATGTAGGCTAGAAAATGCTTTCTTTAGTGCATTTCATCCTAATTATTCATAGAACATATTTTAATTCAGACTTTTAAAATATTGTATTGATCATCAATGTGTTTGTGTATCTATATCTGTAGATATACATCATACTGTATACGTGCCTCATCAGAGCTGGCGCCTTCTAATTCAAAAATTATTAAGTATTAAAGAAAGAAAATAGTATGAATTCCCTGGGTTTATAACAACGCCGGCAGAACTCAATATTCTAACGGTCAGTGGATGTCTTTTACAATACGCAGGCCTGTTTTTCTGGTGTTCCAAGAACCCTGAAGTAGGAACACTTGAACTGAATGTACGGGCTGCAGCCAAATAGGAACAGTATGTGTTTGGAATGTGAATCAAGAAACTGTAATGATAAGTTCTACACAGTGTCCCCAATTCAATAATTATGGGTCTTTCAATTCTTCCAGAATGAGACAGCGTTCAGGATTAAATGTGAAAGTACTCAGATATGTGCACATACCTTACTATTTTGCTCTGTATTACACCTTTTCCACATAAAGTCATCAAAATATAGCCTACACCGCAATCTCTTAGCAATTGATAATGAATTGAAAAGGGAATGCCTTTCCCTTTACAACCGGACGTGTGATTCTTCACTATAAGCCAGGTGATCTTCAGGAGTCATCTGGAAACAGCACCAGTTTTAGAATGTTTGTCTCTGCATTAGGGTCCTTCATATCTGCTAGTAATATCAACTAACATGTATAGAATTCTCAGTATCCTCTATGAACGAAGCACTCTGCGAAGCCCTTAATTATACCATCCTTTTATATTTTCAAACATCTCATGAGGTAGTTCTGTTTCCATCTCTATTTCACAAGGAGGGAAACTGAAGTCTGCTGATAAGCCATGGATCTGGGATTCAAGTCTTATTCCATCTAACTTAAAATTAAATTTCATGATACAAAGTCCTCTGTCCAAGACTCTGATGCAACTGTTTTTAAATACTATTTAGCTACCTGGCTTTCTGTCTGCTTTGACATTCCTAATGGTTCTGAGGATTTGTCACAGGCAGCCTTTTCTGTCCCCCTGGCAGTGATGCTAATATTGGGAATCAGCAATCCTTGTAATACATAGATTTCACGTGTTAATAAACACACTCAGCCAGAGGGCTTTCTGTCTTTTGTGTAACGCCAGTTAGGAAAAATTAAATGATCGCATATGTTCAAGGAGTCTACAGACTGGATAAGACTTATTTTTTAATTGAATTCTTTATTGGTACATTTTATATACATCTCACAATCACACACAACATTCGGGAATTTTTACCAGTATATGACACAAGTTAATTCTCATTTTTACTCATATCCCTACCCACCCACACCTCCCCACCACTTATATACATGCTCTTTTATTTTCTTTCAGAATTATATTTATTTCTTCCCCTCATTATGTTCCCACGCCAAATTTCCTTTGGAAATTTCCCATTCTGCCAAAGCTGTCATACTTTCTAGAGCTCATTTTGCATCTATAGGTGCTCATATCAAAGAGAAGATCTGATATTTGCCTATCTGTGATCTATTTATTTCACTTATTAGTGTGTCCTCCAGGTGTACCCATTTGCAAATAAATGGATGAATCTTGTCATTCTTTATGGCAGAATAATACTCCATTTTATTAAAAAAAAAACTCACATCTTCTTTATCCAGTCTTCAGTTGATGGGCATTTGGGTTTTTTCCAAGATTGAGCTATCACAAACTGAGCAGCTATGAACAAGGGTGTACATCTGTCTTTCCAATGTGATTTTTTTTTATTCCTTTCGGTATATTCCTAGCAGGGGATAGCAGGGTCAAATGGGACCTCTAGTCCTATGGATAAGACTTATAGAAGAGGTGATGAGAATAGAACGAAAAGATTATATAGAGCCAAAAATAATGGACACTTAACCAGGTCACATGACAGGAACACTTACTCCTCTATCAGGAGAGAAAATGAATTAAATGGGAATTTAGGAGTACATTCTAATGCACAACAATGCGAAGCTAAGCCCCATTGTCTTCTATTGACATAATTTATATGTTTGCCATAAAAGCCAAAGCCTAGAAAACAGCAAGTTTCTTCTAATTCCCGAACTTGAAATAAGGGGGGAATTTATTTTAATATTATGATTTCAGTTGTTCTTACCATAATTTGCCTCGTGTCATTTATAGAACTGTGTATGCAGCAGATTTTGATATTTCACATATGTATAAATATAAAATATTGTACACACACTAAATTTTCACAACTAAGGAGAGGAGGTAACAACTGGAAATTGTGGTAGGCAAAAGATAGGGCTTCAAACCTTTTCCTCTGGGCTGTTTTTTTGGTAGCTTTCCTCTTTCTTTCCTTCCCTCCTCCCTGTCTCCTTCCCTCCCACCAGACGCTCTTACACATGCTTCCACTTATCACGGAGAAGTGCACGAATCCTTCCCCTGGCTGTGCTCCATCCGGCTCATCCCCGGATTCATCTCTTTAGGTCCCAAGATGGATTTTGAGTGCTGATGAGAGGAGGGAAGAGGAGCCAATGAACGGGGTCGGCTGGAAGTGTGCAGAGTAGGTGTCACTGGAGGGTTTTCCAAAAGCCTCCTTCGTTTGGATATTTCCCATGATGCCTGCAGAGGGAAATGTTGTTTAACAGGGGAATGTTGTTTAATAGCTGAAGCCTGGAAGAGGAAAAGGAGGAATGTGAGAAACTATCATTTCCCGTTTCCTCTTGTAGAACTTTGCTGAACCCAAGGGACCCTCTGGAGATACT